>DWPT01004931.1:0-12701 GCA_018251895.1 Agathymus mariae mariae | reverse complement strand
GCGGAAAGCCGAAGACAGGGCGCAATGGCGCTCATTAGGGGAGGCCTATGTCCAGCAGTGGACTGATATAGGCTGATAATGATGATGACTATTTGACACTTCGCATGTTGATATCTTGTGTAGTTATGCTATACATAACATAAACATGTTATGTCATGTTTACAAGTAGCAAACGCGTCCGAGATATATAATAATAATAAGGGCTCATTTTTATATCTTTATCGTTAAGGCATGTCTTCATTTATTTCATCAGTTTTCGTGATACGTGACAGACAGGGAATCTGAAAGACAAGAAAACCAAAAAATATTCTTTGTCTTCTATACCAACAACAAAGCCATAATAAATAACTATATTACGATAAAAAAAAATCGATCATACACATTGCGTCAGTGATTTAGCTCACCAATCTTCGGTATGAGTTGTTCCACACTCTCTCCGTTCAAGATGGCGTCGTACAACCGCACGGCGGGGTCTTCGGAGAGCAATTCTTCGTAATCGTGCGCGGCACTCTCTTCGCACATTTTGTTCAGGTCAACAGGGAGGGCGGGCAGCAAGTCTTCAGGTATCACAGGCCCCGAGTCGAGCAGCGACTGTTCGGTACTAGAGAAGCCCAGGTAAGCTGGTGTACTGAAATTAAATACATTTTATTATGCATATCTAGCATTTCTGACATCAGTTTCACTTCGAACATACGTAATGCCGTAGTGGGGCTGCTTAGAATACTTCCTCAATCCCATGCTGCCAGAACAAGTTGTCGTAAGAGGCGACAGAAGCCAGCCTGCTTGGTGGTAGGGCTTTGCGTAAAGATTATATTATCAGTATTATTATTAAGTCGATAATATTATTGTTGGTATTATTATCTTTCTATGAAGCGTGCCTGACTAGTTACCGCCCTCCTGCTTGAGTCAGCCTCCAAACGACTCCATGAGCGACGGTGACCACTTACCATCAGGTGGCTCGTCTGCTTGTTTGTCGGCTATTACCATATATATATATGTGTGTGTGTGGACTGAGGAGCAAGCTATTACCTAATGTTTATGGTTACTTTTTAAATATAAAGGTCAATCAATGCTTTTCAATACTATACTCTCTTAACCTCAACTAAGTAATTAGATGCTTAGTACAAAATTAGTACTTATCAACCTCAAACCATTCCCCACTCTACCCACCACTGGACTCTCTGGTCGGGCAAGAAGATACGCTCGTTGCTGCAATGCATCTGCACCTGGACCCTGCAGCTGTCGCGGTTGGCGGGTTGCCAGCGGTACGTGGTGACGCCGCAGTGCGGACAGCCCGGCCGCAGCTTGGGCTCCGTGCTCAGCACGCCGCACTCCAAGTGAAACAGGTGCCCCTTCGAGCACTGGTAGAATATACCCTGACGAGATTATTGAACAGGTCAGTATAGACACTATTGAACATTGAATTGCACATATCAAAATTATGTATATTATGATTATGCTGTATTAATGCGGACGTACACATACAGACACATACACATAAAGCATTTGGTTTTATGTTTTTATTTAATGAGATCACCAAAAACCTATTCACACAAACCTACATGGTGATGACGTATCACTGGTGTAACGAAATCAAATCGCGGTAGTCAACTTTGAATATGAAGAAGGAAGTCACCGCCGCCGTCGTTACGGAAGCGCTTGTTGTGCTAGCTGTGAAACTAAGAGCACTGTGAACGGTACTACCACGTGATCGCCAAACATGAAACACGTTGCGTCTCGGTGTGTTTATACCACATTATCACAGGTGATGACACCGGAATTTAACTAGTTCATCCAGAAAGGAAGCGCCAGTCAATGGTTTAGTTGTTTTAAAGTCAATCAATCCGGTCAATCCCTGATAAAGTCATGCTACCGAGAAGTGAAGGGAAGGTTTAGATCAATTTCCCCGACCCTGAAGTAGCATCAACGCCGAATAGTGTACTGCCGTGTAAAAGTTTTCACATGCAACCAAACAGCAACGGTTAAATATTTGGCTCATCCTCCTTACCGTCACGATTCATTATCATACATTTTTTTTTTCCTATAATTGATATAGCTTGATATATATTGAATGTTCTTCAAAAAGATTCCATAGTAAGAAGTGACCACTGAATTTTATTCATCAGTTTCGTAATACCTTCCATGTGCCCCCCGACGCACTCCCACATACATCCAAATATGAATGGAACAATCTCGGGTGCCATATACCTGAGTGCAGAACAGGCCGCAGGTGGGGCAGCACATGTGGCGCGCGAGCTGCGCGGCGTGCAGCCGGCACGCCAGGAAGTAAGGTGCACGCGGGCCGGCGCGCAGCAACGGCGCGAGCGGCTTGCCGCCCCCCGCGGGCCCTGCTGTCCCCTCGCGTCGCGCCGGGTGCGAGCAGCCGCACCGGACTCCGTCCACCATCTCGATCGCTTGGCAGAACACGGGCTCTGAAATTTTTTTTTAATTTCACAGCACAGCCAATACCAAACTGAGCCAGCCGTTCATACAGTCAATACCATGCATTGTCGGACTCCAGTTTGGTAGATGTCTATAAAGGCAAAGGATAATTTATTAAGATTACGTTTGTTCTATAGATATGAAGAGCGTGTAAGGTTTACCTGTGAGCTCGGTGGGGTCGGCGTGCACGTTGCTGGGCTCCTCGCAGTAGCAGGTGGCGATGACGGCCGAGTCCGCGTCGGTCGGACACGCCGCCTCCTCGCCGTCCTCGCCCAACGCCGGCGTGCTGTGAGCAACATCATGTCAACAACGTAACAATTCTGATATACATTAAATATAATTCCTTGGTAAAAGGAGCTCGCCTCCAATTTGGGCAAGTATAGTACAACTCGCGGCTCCGCCCAACCCACTATGGAGATACCTAAAATTATGTACCTGCTGCATAACGACCAGTGCGTAGATCAGATCAAGGAGGTCATAAAGTTTACTATAAAATGCCGAATAAATCAACAGTTCACATTTGATAAAGTTTAATTTTTCACTGTATGAATTGTACTTAAATATTATGTAAGTGGAAACCGTACTGCGTTTTTAATCGACTTTTATTCTATACATTAAGAGCTTCATATAGTTTGATATTCCATTTGTAGCTTAAAATGGTTCATGTCAGTCGCGATTATTTTAAATTAAATTAAATACACAATAAATTTTACTCACCTATTTTCATCTACATCGGCTTTTAACTTCGACTCATCAGGTTCAAACGACCGAGTCTTCTTACGTTTCGGTGAAACTTCCCCAAAGCCCCATTGAATAGGCGAGCGACACTCGTAACTACCCCTAGTTGTAGTGAGTCTCGACGACCGCCGAGGACGGCTTCTGTCATGTTATATATTAAATATAATAAAATAACAAGTATTTATTCCCAAGACAAAGCATAAGTTGGAATCCTCTAACTGTGATGCATAATTGTGCAAAAGCCAATATGTGGTTTTGGAAGAGAAATCCTACTTGTTTCGGACATCATTCTGACGACGCCGTCTAATAGAAGTCAGAATAACGTGAAAGTAAAAAGTATCAATTGCATAAAAGTAAAATAATGTTTTAAACCTACTTCGATTTCTCTTCAACTGGCGCTGATAAAGAGTTGTCACTGTCGTTTGCGTAGCTGGAACACAGTCTGCGTGAACGACGCGGTCGCTCACTCTGAGAGTTGTCGCCACAGAGAAGGTATTCGTCGTCACTGGACTCGCCGTCCCACTCCTCTTCATCTGCTTCCAATAGCTTGTTGATAATCTCAGTATCATCATCTATTTCCTCATCTTCACATTCTGCTTCATCAGGATTGAATTCACTTTTGCAAAAATAAAAAAAATTTAAGAATTATTACTAAGATAAACAATAAGATAAGATAAAACATGCAGTTTTTTTTTACAAGATATTAAATTATATTATTTTTTGAATCTTAAAAGATGTAGAGTAACACAATTTAAATTGAATACTGTGGACCAAATTTGAGTTTACCATACAATAGATTTAACTGCATGCTAACAAGTTAAAAGTTGCACTCAATATTACCTTTCCCATATAAAACAAACAAATTTAGAGGGTGTGCATTTTTGGACTGAAAGACTTTAATGTACAATAACCGTTTTTACAGTAAATATTCTGTTTACTAACCTGTTGTCATTATCATCTGAACTATCCTCATCTGTTGATTTGCTTGCAGCTTTAAGACCAAGTTCGCACAAATGCTTGAGTTTCATAACTAAGTTTCCATCTTTTGGTTCAGTATCCTTGTTGTCAAGAGCCTTGCGTTTCACGCTTCTTCTTTCGGGCACTACAGTGCCAGCTGCCTTAGTCAGCCCAGTACGCCGGGTGGACACTCCATCTTCAGACTTATCTAACTGTATACCCAGTCGAGCATTGTTTTGTGATTCAAGACCTATACGTAATTCTTCATTTTCAAGAATCTTGGCCGTGGGCTTGATACGACGTGACAATCTTTGCGTAGGCGTTGGGGCAGCTTCAATGTATGACTTTTCTTTGCGCGCAATAGCCGTGGAGAGTGCATCAGATGTTTCCTTGATGCGGCGCGGTGCCGATCGCTTCGTTGCGTTTGAACTGTCCGAGGTTTCATCATTTTCCGACACAGGCTGACTAGACTGGCTCTTGTCCCTTCGGGACGACGACTCACCCTCTCTATCTTCAAAAGAGTCCTGCTTTGTATGCCGCGTTCTGCTGGATCTGCGTGGTGATACCTCCTCCTGTTTCTCTTCCGGAGTAACAATTTTCATGTTGCTGCTTTTGGCACCAGACTTCTCCGAACGAAATGTAAGTACAATGCGAGGTTTGGGATCCTCTACCTCATCTTTTTTCTCAGATTTTTTTGGAGTTTCCACCTTTTCTATTCTGCTTACGGTGAGATTAGACGACGTGCTGTCAACGCTGTTGGTATTTATGGCACTATCGTCTTGGTTTTGCATTGTGTCGTCAAGGTTACAGTCTCTTAGATAGAGGAGCAAAACATAAAAAATTAACTAATGAGGAAACTAATAATTAACCGGATTGAGTTTAAACACTACGCACATTAATTCTTCTTGAGAACCTTGTGGTATAGCACTACAAAAAATTGAAATAGTTATGCTACGTTATATCATTTCTCTAAAAATATTCATATTTTATTGATGGATTCTTCCCTCATCAATCTCCGATTAATTAATTAAATCATGCTTATAAGAAACTCGAAAACATACAAGTTTAAAAATTAAAAACTAAAATATATGTATTCCTTTCTAACAGGCAGATGCACTCACTCACAAAGTACATATAAGAGAACAATCTTTCTGAAAATTGATATAGATAATGAATAGATAACAGCAACAGACCCACAAGAGAGGACAGATTGAACAGCTTTAAAATTGTACTATATTTTAAATATACGAATTTCAGAGAACACACGAAATATATAGGTATCAATGAATTTGACACTCAACAATTTTGATCAAAATTACCATTTATCATCTGAGATTCTAAAAAGTTTTGAATCTTCACTTTCTTTCTTACGATACTCCGTTATCGGATCAAGTGTTTTGTTTGCCTGTGCTTTCTAAGTTAGCTCAAAGTCAAAATTATCAATTAAAACATCCAAGTGTCCCAATGTATACCTATTAACATTTACACTTATTTTATTATTAAATTAGATTGGACCAATAACTGCTTTAATTACGTAGGAGTTATGTTAATGTAATTTAAAAATAATACATATGCATGTTTTTTTTAGTATTCAAGAATCAGTTAAGTATTTGTAATAAAAGTTGATTGACGTGAAGTTTTAATAAAAATGAGTCTTTTCTTGAGTCCGGAACATATTCTACAAGGCGGATATTTCAATGCAACCCTGCGTCGGATCCAAGAACCCAACACAAGCATTCAACCGCATAATATTATGTTTCCGGTTTTTCTCCTGTAAGTTACATTTTTCATATAATAGCGCGTGTACTTTTAACTTATAAATAATATTACAACTGCATATTTTTTCATAGGTTACATTTCATTCTAAAACCTATGTGTTTTTTTGCAATTTTACAATACTGAATTTTTATGATTACTGAAAAATAAAGAATCATATTTAAGCAACAGCTAAGTAAATGCTCTTTAAAATTAATTCAAAATTTCCCTTTTTTGCAGCGAGAATGAAGATGAATTGCAGGCAGTTTCAAGCATGCCCAATGTGTTTAGATACGGCATTAACAAACTTATTCCAGCCCTAGCAGACTTAGTCAGCCAAGGGCTAAAGTCAATATTGATCTTTGGGATTGTTGAAACACTGCCAAAGGTATACATACACATTTATTATGTGATAATTAGATTTTCATAAATTCAAATTCAGAATCATTTACTCATGTAGGTATTCTGTAAGGTGTAAACATACTTATGCATGTCATTTTTTGCTTCTACTACTGTTTTGAAAAGGTGCTTAACGTTGAGGAGAAGAAACAGTAGAAGAAACTCCTCAGATTAATATGTAGCATACAATAGACTTAATCTACTTCCAATTAATAATCTGCAGGTACAATGTATGATGGTAGCAATCTCTAGTTATGTATAAAACCTCATCCATGAAGGAAATTTGAACATATAAATGAATTATAACAACACATTTACCCACCAGCAGCATTTAAACATGTTTCACCCTAAAATGGTGTACCATGAAGTATAATTTCAGGCTACTTTTAACTGAAAGTCTTAACATCATAAAAAATGCTCACACTATTGCAAGGTAGATTAATATTAATAAAATTATTATAAAATAACAATGTATTTTTACAAAGAGACAGCTCATCTTAATATTTGCAGGATCCTGAAGGCACAAGTGCAGATGCAGCTGAAAACCCAGTGATAAAAGCATTGCCAAAGCTCCGAGCAGCATTCCCTGATCTACTATTGGCATGTGATGTCTGTTTGTGTCCATATACTTCACATGGACACTGCGGAGTTCTGACCTCTAATGGAACAATAGATCATGCTCCATCTGTGAAAAGAATTGCTGATGTTGCTCTTGCTTACGCTAAAGCTGGTAATTATTTATAGTTTTATACAATTTCATTCTTTTCAATGCATTAAGCAGTGATGGTATGTTATAGTTGCCAGCTAAAAAGAAAGCAATAGATAAATGTCATAGCACTGTAAAGATAGGTATTATAAAGAGGTGAGCCTAAACCAAGTAAAATATAAGGATATGCTGATTGTCCTAAGGTTTCAAATACTGCAGTATTGCTTTAATATATGGGTAATGCCCTTATCTTAGAGTTTATAATTACTACAGCAAAGTGAATTAACAATTGAGTAGATTATGTTTATCGCCCCATGATTTGATTGCAGTATCATAGTACAGGAAGTTGATATAAAATACTTTTTTGCACATGCAGTAACTAGATGTGTGATCTGTCAGCTTGAAATGTTATGAAATGTTATTTACTCATGTGACATTTAAATGTTACTTTCAGGTGCACACATAGTTGCTCCATCAGACATGATGGATAATAGAATAAAAGGAATTAAAGATGTACTTATATCTAATGGCCTTCAAAATCAGGTGAGAGAGGTTTTTTGATACAGAATTTTGAGACAAATTAAGAAGTAGTGGAACAAAATTAAAGAAGAATTGTTTGTAGTTTTTATGTTCAACATTTATGCATATTATATTTTGTATATATATATATATATATATGTTAAAAATTTAAAATATTAAAATCAAAATATTATAATTTGAAACTATACTCATAAAATACATAATTTATTGCGTGTTTTCAACGTATTATGATCATTAGTGGTTATCGCGTCGACGCGTTGTTGGAAAAGGAAAATTTGAGCCCCTTTGATTACTGTCCGACTGCAACCGAAACACACGACATTTTACTCTGCCACCATGCATGAGTACCGTCGGCAATAAACTGCGTAGGGTGCACTACGAGCAAGGGTGATAATCGTTGCAGGTGTCAGTACTGTCTTACTCGTGTAAGTTCGCATCGTCGATGTACGGTCCGTTCCGTGATACGATGAAGAGCTCGCCCATGGCCGGGGACCGCAAGTGCTACCAGCTGCCGCCGGGCAGTGCGGGGCTTGCAGCGAGGGCCGCGGTCAGTACTTCACAATTATACTCGTTTTGTAGTAAATATATTAATGATAACCAATAAATAGTTTAATGTTAAGTTTTAGTGTTGCGTCCGTAGTCTCTCAACTTAGATTTGTAGATATTGGAGTAGGATGCAAATAAGAACATATACTTAAATTCTTTTTGAACATCAATAGCAGAAATGTGTTGTTATTTGAAATCTGATAGTAAATCAAGAGATTATTAGTTGACTTATCTGGTCAAAACACAAAGGTGCACTAGAATTGTTGAATTGTGACTTATTATATGAATTTTCAGGCCCGTGATGTTGCAGAAGGCGCTGATTTTCTGATGGTAAAGCCAGGCCTGCCCTACCTGGATATTGTGCGGCAGACCAAGAATCAATTCCCGAACTATCCTCTATTCATTTATCAGGTTAACTGTTATTGATTTTGAACTACGAGCAAATATAAAAGTTTCAGCGTTTTATAAATTTTGTCATCTTGAAATTAAATACTATAATATTAGGGAATTGCAAATGTTATGAAATCAATTGTAATTTATCATTTTTTAAATAATTAAAGACAGTTTGGTAGAAACAGGAAATAAATTAAGAAATTATGTAACAGGTATCTGGTGAGTATGCAATGATCTCGAAGTCTGGAGACAGCACGGAAGTGGAGACAATCCTTATGGAAACTCTGACATGTATGAGGAGAGCTGGTTAGTTTTGTATTCTATCTATACCAATAATAAAAATTGTAATGGGACTAAAATTTTATAAGCTTTAATAATTATATAGGCCAATAACAATATTTTTTAAACTTTGGCCTGTCTGTCTGTTTGAATGGCAGACTTAATTCATCAAGCAGAAACTACTGAATAGATTTAAATTAAGAACAGAGATTTTTTAATTTTTATGACAATAGCAAACAACTAAGTTGTCACCCAATGTTTAATGGCTACTGCCACGTCTGTACGGCAATAAACCCAAAGATATAATCATAGTGTTATCAGTCAAAATGAAAGTCGAGGACTTGCTTATTACACATTACTAGCAAACAATGTTGAAAATATTTTAGGGTTGATTGCAGAAGGAAGTTGGTAGGTAGCCAGGCAGTTCAAAAACCCTGCCAAGATGAGTACCTAATCTATTACAGAGCTACAGCTTAGTATCATCCAACAAGTTCCCATTTCTTTATTTCTTCAGAAATACACTCAGGGATTCAAAGAGAATCTTACTATGTTTATGGATAAAAGGAAGTCCATTTAGTGTGCTTTAATAAATATGAAAATGTATTTCTTTTCAGGTGCTGATTGCATCATCACATATTTTGCTCCATTAATTTTAAGCATAATATCAAACAAGCAGTAAATTTAAGCGATCAAATGTTGTATTTCACTTTGCTAGCTAAAATATGGGGTTGTTTCAGGTCATAACAATAATATTCAATTTTTGTCGGGATTTTGTAAGTACAGACTCTGTTGTAGTTTTTATATTAAGACTTATACTGTAATAAATCGTTCCTATATTAATATGTCATTTGTGATATGGTGTTTTGGGATACTATTGTAATATTGTTTGACATTATGTAATTGACATTAATAAATTATATTTTTAATACTACAATTTTTGTATTCAACCTTATTATGAAGCGAAAAATATCCAAAAACAAAATTGCACCAAGTGATTTGAACTTAATAAGTGTAGCTGTTGAGCAACGTTGATTGATGCTTTATTCTATGCCTCTCCGATTCGTGCATATAGTTAGGGTCCAGAAGGATACCAAAGTACAGCTAATTATTATTATATGACTTAAAATTATTATTTATTATTCTTTTAAATCTATTAGAAAAAGATACATTAAATCCTTGTTTCTTCATTAAAGCGTGGGTTGAGCTGGGTTAATTTTGGCTTGCTGTTGCAATAGTTTGAAATTGACGCCATTATCTTTTCCGTTCTCGAGTCCCAATTGCTACCACTAATAAACGTGGGCCAATAAGAAAACGCCAAATACGTACACTTGATCCAATTGTGTACAAATATAGAAAACGTCACGACTATGTGAGCCAATCAAATTTGCCCACGATCGACACTAGCGCTAAATATTAACGTCGGCCGCGTGTTAGACATCAGTTCTTTCCGAGCAACAGAAATTGTAAGATCGTTATTCAGACAAAATTGAGTTTTGTAGATTATTGAAAGTGCTTAATAATAGTTGGCTGTAAAGAATTGTATACTGAATAAGCTTAGTTTTGTACAGGCAGATTGTTTGGTGAGTAGAACAATTTCGAAATATTATTTTCTCTATAAAACGTTTTTTGATCTTAGCAACTTGCAAAGGTTTATAACCTTTTGACTTATTTTTATCACGATAGGAATTTAATTAACAATTAAAGTTACTCCCTAAACGTTTTTGATATATTTCAACATATTTGGATACGTACAATCTTATAGGGAATTTGAAGTATGAAGAACTGGTACGTCACAGAAACTTCTCGATATCGCTATAGTGGGCCGGCGCGACGCCCCACATTTACTATCAATGTGCCGTTAGCTTTCCGTTTAGCTATTCCGTTACAATTTAACTTTACTTTTCATTTCGAAATTTTATGTTACAATTTTATGTACGTCCAATCTACTTTCACGCAATCGTATTCAATGACGTGTCATGAGTTGAGAAGACATTACGTGTCCTTTGTGAAATGTGAATTTCTTTGATAAATAAACGGTACAGTAACCGGTAGTTATTGTATTTACTGAGTAAGCACATCCTAACGAAATTTCGGGAGTATCCAAAAGCATTCTTTAATTTCTTTATTCTTAAGATTAACGATAGTTCCGAATCGAGAAAAAATATTCCATTTCCTAACCAGTAAGCTCTCGTGTCTATCAAAATATTCTGGAGAGAATAAAAAAACATGACCATATTTCTAATTAGGTGTTCATTGATTTCAGATTTGAGTGCAGTGGTTTTCAAAATGAGGTGGAGTTTACTGGCGCTAACGTGCCTGCTCGCGGCGGTGGTCGCCGAGGACAAAAAAGAGAAAGACAAGGACATTGGCACCGTCATCGGTATCGACTTGGGTACCACCTATTCATGGTAAGTGATTAACTTGTTATTAACATTCAGCAGTCTATTATCTTTAATGATGTTTCAGTTGTTTAGTTTCTGAAATTAAATTAAGGTTATATTCATGTTGTCATTTACTTTTTCCCATGTTTGTGTAAACCGATAATGAAGATTGAACACCCTTTTGTTTGTACAGACATAAGAATAAGGCAGAAACTGATTTTACTTATATGCATTAGTCATTGATATCTTGTTCTTAACGGTGGCTTTCTTTTATCTACAGTGTGGGTGTTTACAAAAATGGACGTGTGGAAATCATAGCAAACGACCAGGGTAATCGCATTACTCCATCATATGTGGCATTCACTGCTGAAGGCGAGCGTCTCATTGGTGATGCTGCAAAGAATCAACTAACCACCAACCCTGAAAATACAGTGTTTGACGCTAAACGTCTTATTGGTCGTGAATGGACCGATTCCACTGTTCAACATGATGTTAAATTCTTCCCGTTCAAGGTTGTTGAAAAGAACAGCAAGCCTCATATTTCTGTTAAAACAGCTCAGGGAGAAAAGATCTTCGCACCTGAAGAAATCTCTGCTATGGTATTGACAAAGATGAAAGAAACTGCCGAGGCTTATCTTGGAAAGAAAGTTACCCACGCTGTTGTCACTGTGCCTGCTTATTTCAACGATGCTCAACGTCAGGCAACTAAAGATGCTGGTGTGATCGCCGGTCTCAATGTTATGAGAATTATTAACGAGCCTACTGCTGCCGCCATTGCTTATGGTCTCGACAAAAAGGAAGGCGAGAAAAACGTCCTCGTATTCGATTTGGGTGGTGGTACCTTTGATGTGTCTCTCCTTACCATCGATAACGGCGTATTCGAAGTGGTCGCTACTAACGGTGATACTCACTTGGGCGGCGAGGACTTCGACCAGAGGGTAATGGAGCACTTTATCAAACTATACAAGAAGAAGAAGGGTAAGGACATTAGAAAGGACAACCGTGCTGTCCAGAAGCTGCGTCGTGAGGTCGAGAAGGCAAAGAGAGCGCTGTCATCTAGCCATCAAGTCAAGATTGAAATTGAATCCTTCTTTGAGGGTGAAGACTTCTCTGAAACTCTAACCAGGGCTAAGTTCGAAGAGTTGAATATGGACTTATTCAGATCTACCCTTAAACCTGTGCAGAAGGTATTAGAAGACGCTGATATGAACAAAAAAGATGTCGATGAAATCGTACTGGTCGGTGGTTCTACTCGTATTCCCAAGGTGCAACAGCTGGTCAAAGAATTCTTCCACGGCAAGGAGCCATCTCGGGGCATCAATCCCGACGAAGCTGTCGCTTACGGTGCAGCCGTACAGGCAGGAGTCCTCAGCGGCGAGCAGGACACAGATGCAATTGTACTTCTCGATGTTAACCCACTTACTATGGGTATCGAGACTGTTGGTGGAGTGATGACTAAGTTGATCCCTCGCAACACTGTAATCCCCACTAAGAAAAGTCAAATCTTTTCCACTGCCAGTGACAACCAGCACACTGTAACCATCCAAGTTTACGAGGGTGAGCGT
>DWPT01004930.1:0-12703 GCA_018251895.1 Agathymus mariae mariae | reverse complement strand
GAATCCCCCCCCCCCCTTAGTCCTTCGAAACAAGTAGTTATCCACCGGGAGACTCTTGTTCTCCCAAGTCTACGCCCGGGTAAAAAGGGACACCCTTGAGGCCCGAATAATCCCACCGCCACAAGCCATGAAGGCACAGCCGGCGGAAGACCCGAACAACAACAACATACTGCAGATCCGCATGGTATTTACTGTGAAGTAAGATCTTCAAAAATCACTCAAGATCTTATTTACCGCTAAGAATTAATCGTGTGTAAAATCAATTCTCTGCATCGTAGAAATTGACTCTATTATAAGTTTTCCACAAATCACTACTACTATATAACTTCATAAGAAAATATCTCATTATATCGATACACCGAATTTCACTCAACTAGTTCACCCATCCATCACGTTTCTTTCTATAAAAGACGGAATACAAGATTATTTGCTCACGCGACATTCATTGTGCTCAAGTTATTTTATTCAACCAAATTACATCGCTTGGCTGAAATCCAGAAAAAACCTTTATTTTGGACCAGTTGTTGTACTAACCACGTATAGAAATAAATTGGAAATAAAAAGAGGCAGGAAATTCTTTACAATAACGGTTCGTAAAACCACGAGCGCATTTGTTAGGTCCCGCCCACCACAAGTATTAAATGGACGCTTGGAAATACAGTTTGAGTACGAACTTTAACTGTAAAACGAAACAATTAATTTTAATTTTGAAAAAGATCAAGTAGATAGATACATGCGACGCTAACAAAAATGCCTAATAGGGCCATTGTCAATTATATTTTTTAAGTTAGGTATAGAAAGTATACAAAAGTGAAGTTATAAACGAATGTGAAAAGAAACTGTTTTCGATGAGTGCTTGTATTTATTTTTGTCTGCGTGTCTCTGTGTCTAACAGTTCGGATAATCGAACTAGGAATTATCCCGTAAATTTCATTTTACAAGTACCCACAAAAACAAATGTTTCTTTTACGATTATACGCAATAAAATGCTTCATTAAATTCTATGATGCAACCTTGTTTTTCTTCGCATTTTGATATTAGTTGTATTGATACATACAAAGACAGGAAAGATGTTAATCTGAAGACATTTAGATTCCTTCTATCAGGCATGACTTTATCATTCATTCACTGATACCATAGTTCATTAATCTACACACTGTTATAATCACTTGGCTGAACGAACCACAACGCGATGCAGGCGATATTTTCGCCGCGCAGTAAGCAAGCTCGACCTGTAGCACAAAAAAAATCTCCTTTAACTGTGCTCCTGCACTTTATATACTTTCTCCTATCATCTGCTCTCCGTTACACAATAAAAAGAAGTAGAATTAAAATGAAGTAAACACACGAAAATTTTTGTAAAACGATTTAGTAAAAGTGTTTTCAAACGACAAATGATACGTGTTCTTATGTGTGAATTTATGTGTCGAACATAATACTATATCGTAACATGTTTTAACAATAGCCAAAAATTAAAATGATTTCTAAATAACCGTTTTAATCCTTCGTGTTTGTTTCGCTCGAGTAGTTATTTTACACAACCACTTTTATTTTGTTGCCTCCGAGCTGTTGGCTCCTTCAATGCTGAGTCGAGACTGTCGAGTTTCGTTTCCGTAATCGTTCACCTGGGTTTCGCCGGAAGCATAAAAAAGGATGGCGACGGAAACAAGACAGTTCACTGAAATAAATCATAAATTAAATGGTAGTATTATGATTCTATAATCATTATACAATTTAATATTAATTATTACTTTTTAATGAAGTAACTAAATGTTTAATGTTCACATATGTTAAAAAATAATTTTTATTTATTCTGTTAACGCCAAGTTCATAAAATGCTACAAACTAATTAAATAGTTAACACATTTATCCACCTGTAGCGGTTTAACATCGCCTAACATTTAAAAAATTTAAATGGTTAAAAATAACTCAAGTGAGGTTTGCCATTAGTAAATTATTAGGACTGGGATTTTTTATAACTTTTTTATTTATGAACCGATTACAATGATACGATTTTTAAATATTAAGTCACGGTACATTAATGAAAACCGTAAAAAAACCGGTTAAGCACAGATAACCAGAAAAAAAAATTAAATTATAAAAAAAGTTTTGGGTTCTATTACATTAATAAGGCCCTAATATATTTATGATATGATATTCAAATTCCTATGATATTCAAATTCAAAATCATTTAATCATTTAGGTATTCTGTAAATGCACGTCGTTTTTTGCTTCCACTACCGTTTCGAAAAGGTGCTTTAACATTCATAACATCTACGCCCTCTCTTGGCCAATAATTGAACTATTTTTATTATCATTTAGAAATCTCAATTTGCTTCTCGTCGCATACTAGTGTCGCCGTACCATTATAATAATGGAATATTATTTTGGCATCAAAAGATCTCATCTTATCATCATCATTAATACTAAGGAGTTAGAAATTAGTGTCGTGTTTAATGATATCGATATCATGGAGCGATAAATGATCATTAAATCCTACCTGATCTGTTTAGATGCGTATATACGAATTACAAGTAAATAAATTTGATTTGATAAAAAATGTGTTTTAATTACGTCGACTATACTAATTTTGCGTTCTAGATACTAATTTATACCTACGTTATGTGCTTAAATAAATAATCAAATTTCATTTTAATTCAATCACCTCCCAACTTACGCTACTTAATAACCCAAGTGTTATGGTTGATTCTTCTCAAACTTCAAAAATATCCAAGAACAAATTTCCATTTTCAGAAACATTTCACGAATACAACTGCTAGTATTTGATATCTCTGAAGTTTCAACTGTCAGACGGAGACATTAAACAAAACTTCAAGATAAGCAGACTCGAAGTCTGCACTTTACATTACACTTGGAATATCCGGCATTGAGTATAATTTACTTCAGTGACATTTGTTAGTACATTCCTACTATGTACAGGGATGAATTACAAACATTTGTTCACATAATCTTGTACATTCAGTTTGATAAGAAAGTCACAATCTTTTATTCACTTACGTAGGTATGAAAAGGGTTACGAATACCCATCATTCTTGCAAATCATTACGCGAAGGCATTAAGCCTTTAATCTTCTATCGATTAATGATACACGTGGAAATTTAAAACGGATAACAAATACTTATTATTATTTGATGTCTTTGTTAAGTGTATTTGTCGGAGATAGTCATGAGTACAGTTTCCCATCGTAACGCACCACGTGACCCAAGTGCGGCAATATCGTTATGTCTCAACACTCGGCAACTCATTTACAAAGAGGGCAAGCTAAGGGACAGGCAGGCCTTACTACTTTTCAACCGTGCTGGTGACTATAGTAGTACAGGCTACGAGCCAAAATATGTCTCGTTTGCAATTATTGTTAAAGCGGTGAATACTCGTAGAAACGTTGTTCTGCTCGATTTGCCAACTACCCTCCACGAAGATATCCGACCACGGTGTCAGCATTGCAGCATTGCCATCCTGCATATTTACTGTAAAACTATAGTATAATAATAATATTTAGCGAAAATTCTATTGTTGTTCAGTACATGTAAAAACTAGTTTAGTTCATAGTTTTAAAACTTACTACTTTGTAATATAAACATAGACAAAGCAGATAATGTGATAATTAAGATGTCAACTATTTAGATTAACTTGTAATTTGTTTTGAATTATTATGACATGAAGAGAAATAATATGATGTGTTAACTGTAAAAGGTAATGAAAAATTTGAAAATTGAATTGACAATATTCCGAAATGATTGGCCTCTTCACAATAATTGGCCAAGTCATGAAATTACCAATCGTCATTAAATAATATCACATAATCAGAAACGCATAACGATTTTGTTAAAAACGTTCGATCAACTGATGATGCCGTTAAGCAAAACTTTGATCGCATCAATCATTTAGCATCATGATTTGCTGGTTGTGGCGCTGAGAATGCAACGTATCATGGCGGTATACAATATAATTTTGTAAACTATTGAATTTGTTTTATAAGAAAATAAATGTGTGCTCCTAATATAGGATATATATATAGGATATATATATATATATATATAGGCTCCTAATATATTTCAAATAAAATATCCTAAAACAAAGCAAATCAACCCCAACTGAGTTTTTATTTATTTCAATAGCCTATATACGAGCAGACGAGCTCCTGAAATGGTGAGTGATCATACATAAAACTGAAGTTATCACTGATGCAATGTCGGCCAGAAAATGAGATAATAGGAATAAATAAAGTAGGTTATTTAGTTGAGGTTAAAACGCAGACAACAGTAGAAAGAAGTCCAATGTAAGAAGCGCTCGTATTGCGGCAGAGGCTTAAAATTAATGCAATGTATGAGTCAAAATGTATTTTGATAGAATGTATAAAATATAATATATTTGATATAATGATAGAACCATCAGCAGAATAGTAATAATAATTGTGTATAATTTTATACATTTTTCATTTGGTTTCGATTTTACCAAATTGTATGTAATTATTTACTGTTCATCATTTACATTGATATAAAACTACATTTAGACATGGCATACTTCTTGGAGCGTTCTAACATACCAGTAAATCCATTTAAAAATATTTAATTGTAAGGCGGGTGAGCAAGTCTATCCATAGATAATTCACTCCTAGCGAATCTGTGGCATGTCATCATGTCATCATCATCTCTGAATTGGACGATTTGATTGTGACTTAATTAAGAAATGACTTGATCGAGAATATTTTTTACTATGATTCAAAAACACGTTCAGCTATTACAAGATCAACAGCTCTACCTAATGACTTTGGGATTTTTCTGTTTTTAAAGGACGATTTTTCATGTTTAGTTATTAATGGGCCAGTTAACAAGTGAGTTCGAAATTGCCTTTTACCATTATTATGTCGGAGACTTACCTAATATTACTAATATGTATCAAAAATGTTAAAGGAACAATAGCGTAATGGTTCGAATATCGGTAGGCTTGGCGTAAGGATTATATTATCTATATAATTATTAAGTAATTAATATTCTTACTGATACTATTATTTTTCCGTGAAGACTGTCTGGCTAGCTAGGAGGGTAGTACCTCCTTTTTGGGTGTCGTAACCCGTTGTGTTCCGAATCGAGGCTCGAGAGCCAGTACTTTCTTTCATCACCTTTGATGCCTTTATTGTTAGTAATCTATGGGCAACGGTGACCACTTAACATCAGGTGGCTTATTTGCTCGTTTGTCGGCTAATTACATAAAAAATATATTATCAATTGCTTCATATCTAAAAGTTCTCTGTGATGTTCTCCAAGATACCAATCTTAGTCATTCGGTGATAACAAGCGTTAACCGAAAAAAACTAGCTTATTTATGTTTAAAATTAATGGGTTACGAGGATGCATTAAAGCTCACTGACTTGGCACGCCGATGGGTTGGCGGATGTCACGCATTTTGCATAATTTAAACTAGTTTCTTTGGTGAAATATTTCGTGGGCATTATTATAGCGCAAAACAAATAAAGCGCTAATACGAATTATTAATTCAGAGGATTATTTCTTTGTATGTGCTATCCCCATTTTTACTGAACGCTGTTGAAATTGGATTATATTACACTTGTTTTCTAGTAGATACTATTTGTATATAATTACGCTCTTTTTTATTGCGGGTACTTGTGAACATAAGTAGGCACCGATTAAATATATCGAAGCAAAACGCGGGTAGATTCCCATGTAGGAATCACAGTGCAATTTCATGTTTCATATATCACTGACTAATTGCTTCTTATTTAGAATTATAAACAGCTTGATGTTATGATTTTATGGACTCTTATTGATTTCCTGACGTTAAAACAAAAATGGCTTCGCTTCAACGCATTGGCGAACCACTATGCACTGGTGTCTGCTTGTAACTGAAGAGGTCTACAGCGTATTTCACAATGATGTTTTAATGAAAATCAGTAGTATTAGTGAGAAACCCAAAATTCATTATGTCGAAAGTTCTTACGTCGCCCGAAGACCTCCGGTATATGTATTAATGACTGCTAACTAAGCAGTCATTAGTATAGATCGTATCGTTATATAACCTAAAATCGATGACGCGGTGTGTGATCCTAAACACGAAAGCGGATAAAATTTTGCCATTGCGGTCACCCTGAAGGTCGGTCGGTCGATCACTTACGATGAACGATGAATATTTTATTGCTAGATATTGACCTACATATTTATAACTTAGCACGTCGGAATGAGAAATAGAAGAAGAAACCAAGAAATTAACCTTCATAAAATTTTATCGGGTTTTTGGTAAAACATCTACTTATTTACTGAATCCAAAACAAAATAATTCGATAAGTACTAATTTAATTCAATATAATATTAACTCAGTAATTTTGCCAATACCAACATCCAAAAATTCTAACATTGCTGTAATTTTGCTAGAAAAACAACTAAGAAAGGCTGTAACACAACAACCTAGAGAACCACAACCTATTCAATAAACAAACGTTTTTGCGTACTATGTTGGAGCACTCTACAAGGCTCCCATATGTAGCCTTGGAAAAAATAAATTCCGTACTGTTGCAAGCTCGCAAATTAGGAGTGCGTTAGCTTTTAGGTGTGGTGTTCGCTACAGGCGGTGACGACATTGATGTGAGAACTATTTTGTTTAAATTCCCACAATTTCATGATAAATAGATTTAACAGAATATATATATATATATATAAACATAAGCCATTAGAAATGTTCTAGAGCTGCAGTATACAATGATGAATACCTCTTCCTGCATTATCAGAAAATCTCGTCTACTCCATTGTCCGCGTATCGGGAACATTGGGCACCGACAAAAACAACAGACGGATACACATATCACTAATGTTATAAAGATCGCGTTTGTTCATCAGGTGCATGGAATCCTGAAAAAATTAAATCATAAAATGCTCGTTGAAGACCTGTAGAAAAAAACGATAGCCGGTACGTTCAGATAAGTTGGGGCTGTTGTTTAGGTCAGCGTGATATATTTAAAGAAAGCCTTTAATTAGCAACCTCCATTGGATAAAGGATTACCTAAACTCAGCCAAAACGTGATTTGTTAACACATAGGTACTCGTATCAATAATATCTACAAAATTATAGTATTTTACGGCCCGCTGACGGTTATGAATTCGAAGAAAACATGCCGAAGTGCGATGTTGTCTGAAACAAGCAAAGTCTCTGGACTAAAGCCAATCCACATAAACTGTTATTTTGTTTCATATAGACAGAGGGGCAAGTGTAAATACATTTTCATTGTTCCGGCTACATTTAACTATATGCTCAGTCAATATTCAAATTTAAAATTACTCATTTTTTATAAGACTCACTAATATACTGTATGGACATGAACTTTTGCATAATCATGTCCCAGATAATTTAAACTTGTCCACCCAAGAAATTTATTAAATCAGGACTTCATTTACAAAACCGCTGCATCTAATGGCCACTGAAGAATGAAAGTGTCAGTAAGTAATATATATGACGTTTTACAAAATATATCCTGCTTTGACCAAAAAATTAATGACGTTCTGAAATAATGAATGAAGCTTAAAGTGGTTCTGAATTAATGAGTACGATATTTTATGGTTTTGGATGCTTAATTTTAAAAACGCTTTGTTAAATTATAAACCGAGATTTAATAAAACTATTAGATAATACAAAATTGAATTAGTTCTCGTAGCTCGTACTCCTCCTTATAGAAGAACCTTTAAATATTTAAAAGTATTTGGGTCACAATGTTGGAGAGCTAAATAAAAAGTTCCCCGATTTCTTATTGGCCGTCAAAGCAAAGATCCTGCTTTGATATTACGGACTCATGAGCGGCGGTGATTACTTTTCCTTTGGACAATTCCAAAATCAGCCACTAGATAAATCCTTTATTCGAAAATTCTTCGGGATCGCACAACAGTATATGTATACCCAAAGTGTTTAATTTGGTAGTTTCAAAATTAATAGTTTGCATAATGAAATATAATATTCCGCTATTATTTATGTTGTTTGAAGGCGATGAATAGATTTAATACGTGGAATTTGTTGCCACATCAGTAATATCGAATAGCCTCAAGAATGTAACAACTCTGGTTCGTTAAAGTTTGTAATTAAATTTGTATTTATCTTTTCAACTTGTATCAGTTGTAAGGTTGAGTTTGGAAGAAGATGTTGATCACTAGTGGAAACAATTAAAACTCTGCCACCCTTCGAATATAAGTTAAGAGACCTGTCTCATTTGTCATAGATATCAATCGTTAAGCCATTTCGGAATTTTTTGACCAACAATTTACGACACTTAGGTTTTCCTTTCCAACAATGTGAACTAAAGGAAGCATCAAGCAATTATGAGTAACCCATGCCTTACAATACACCGCTCATATAAATAACTCAACAAACGTCTAATGAAATTGGTTTAAAGTGAATTTTCATAAAATATTCCATTCCAATGCACGGCTTTCTCTTCGGATCAATTCCGAGGTTGGGAGAGTACTCCATTTTACTATGTTAGTAAGATATAGATTCTCCCTTATTCAATGGTTAGTGGTTAAGTTGCCTGGAGTTTTTAAGCCAATTGAAAGCTTCCGACATGTCTAAACGACCATCATCTTACAATAACAATCGATATTTAGAAAGAGAGGTCTTAACCCAGCCGAGGTAAGAAACAGCTTAAGAAATCGCGCCTATAGTAGTAACATGTTAACTTCTTGTCTAGTCCAATCGAATCGTTAATTTAATAGAAATAGTGCAACGAAACCAATACGAAAGAACTGGACACCAAGTGGAAACAACGATTTGCTTTGGTGATCGTCAATATTTAGCAGTAACGTTAAACCCGTTTATCTCGCAAGTTACTGTACTAAACGAGAAAGTTTTTAAATCTAAATTATAAATTCATTGTAAATTTAATGATTTTTCATAGAACGCATAAAATGTTATAATAATATTTAGACAGAAATATATAGTTTAAAAAATATATATATATATATTTCAAATTAAAAAAATATTTTTTAGATTTTGTTTGATTTATCAAAACAAATGTTCAGCTAAATGAAGATAGAAGTTTGTGGAAAACGTTGCTAAAATAGCAAATTTACCATCATGAAATATCTGAAAGGCAAAGGATTGTTAGCTTAGGGACAATTTTGTTCGTAATTCGTCGGTAAAAATAATTTTAGACCGTTTATGAGTTTGCTCTAAGCTCTTATTAAAACATTTGAATTGGCGAAAAAATTAAACGATGTGCCTCTTTTGTTTTCAAATTTGTATAATTATATCCAAAAAATAATTGTTTTGAGATTGGAAATCATATCAGCTGTTATCATTTTAATATGTAAGTCGACACCAGTTCTTTTATTTCTATTCGATCCTAGATCTGTGGCTTTACGTTAAAAAATATTCCTGGCTAACTAGTAGCAATGACTTTTGTTTAATAGGTGTAATTTGTCATTGAAATGTTCGCTGCTGGATGTAAAAATGTTTAAACGACCGTTTTTATTAGCCTGAACATATTATAAGCAGTTATTTTGATTCAAATGTCATGTTTAGACAATGTATGGCTACTAAAATTTTTACATTAATAAGTTTTTTACATTAATTATTGGATAGGGACTGGTGACGGTAGAAAAATCAGAAATTCAATCCATTAGTTGTTGGATGCAAAGTATGCGATTTTCAGACCCGAATAAAATCTGAAGCGTCCTACGCAGGTTCGATGCGAATTTGTACAATGATCTATAAGGCATGGTCAACAAATGTTGTACATACTAAGGAGTGAACGGCGCAATCAATGTATGAAAAAACTTCTCAAAGTTTACATTAATGAAAGGGTATTAGCTAGCAATCAACCAACGCAAACGGATACTGTTTGAATTTGGTTGGCACAGAGCCCAGTGGTCTTCATCAAGACCTAGCGCAATTGCCTCAGTCTTTGTTCAGAAGACTGCATCAGTTACGTTGGACTCCAGAATAGATAGAGCATTTATAATATTTTGGTGCATACCTAGGGAATTAGACGCAGTATAAGTTCTTAAAGATTACAGATAAAAATCATATTAATATATCCTTTCTTTTCTATGGTATTTTTGGCCGTATTGGAGCGACCTAGAATACTTCCCCGAATCCCAGGCTGGCGGAACAGGGTGTCGTGGGAGGTGACAGAAGCCAGCCAGCTTGGTGGAAGGGCTTCGCGCAAGAATTATATTGTCAGTATTACTATAGAGTCATTAATATTATTACTGATATTATTATGTTTTAGCGAACCCTAGCTGGCTAGCTACCACCTTCCTGCTTGAGTCAGCCGTCAAACGACTCGTCGGGTTCCAGCTGGTGGCTTGAGGCTGACTTTCATCTCATTTCCTGGCCGACAACGCATCAGTGATACCTTTGGTCTCGTTGGTGTCCATGGGCGACTTTAACCACCTACCATCAGGTGGATCGTCTGATTTGTTGGCTATTAACATAAAAAAATACATATGTATTAGATAATATAAATATACAAAAAAACATAAGAATTGAAAAATTTTAATTAGCAACCCATAAATTCGTAGGGAATATTCAAAATACTTTTATGCCTAAAAGTTTTTCAATAAACCGGTCAAAAGGTAAATAGTTAAGTAGATTGGCATTGAAAGGATCCCATTTGTTACCAAAGTTTCATTTAATTATTTCTGTAAATGTGAAAACTTCGAGCACCCTTGTCTTTTTAGGGTTTCGTTGTGTTCCATGAAATGAATTTTAATGGCCATTTTTTCAAATTATTCATTTGAATCTCACATGTCGCTTCAAAAAATTATCCCTTACGGTTAGAAATAGCACCTCCATTGTTTTAGGACTGGGTTTATCACGTCGCATTAATTAGATATACATATAATATATTCATTTGTAACTTTTTTATTTACAGGCGGATTGCAATGAAACCACCTTTAAATATTAAGTGATGCTTCCTGCAATACAATAGTAAAAACCATAACAAATTCGGTTAAGCCGTTTGAGAAATTAGCGCGCTCAAACTCATAAACAAACAGGTTGGTTTGGGTTCTACTGCGTTAATTAAGGCCCTTAATAACAGTTTTTGTCATATATCCTTCATGTATATATCAGTAATAGGCATAACCTACCGTGCGAAAAGTAAGAAAAAATATAAATTCCATATTTTTTTTTTGTTACTGAAATTCCGACATAGCAAAAGCTGTTAAAATCATGTACAAAGCCAAAGCGGTTTTTTGTTTGATAGCACAGATTCATGTTTTTTTCCCCTATACGAGTTGTAGGATAAATTGCCAGGTTTCTGGCTTTTAACAAAACCGTTTTGGTATTTTCACCCCTTGCAGAGTTCGCTATTACCAAACCCTGAATGGTTTGGTATTTCTTTAAACCATCACATCATTACTATTTCTTTAGTTGGATATTCAGGCCTAACAATCAGTTGAAATTCTATGAGAAAGTATTACTACTTGCTACCTACCTGTTTGTTAAGATACAGTAGTAATTTTTGTATTTAAATGAAACTGAACTGCAATTTGCTATGGGCCGTGCACGAAATAACTTAATAATTGTTTTAATATACATGTTATATCTTCTTCATAATCATTAAAGTATAACAATTATCAAGAAGAAGAAAGTTCTTCTTTTTATTCCTCACTATAATCTTTACTTAGCCCTTGCGGCCCGTCCTGACTTCCTTCGATATCTTAACCCGAATAATGTATCTTTAAAATGATGTTTCAAATACGTGGCATAATTCTGAATATTTCTTTAAAATATAGAATATCCATATTTTTTTACTTAAAAATTAAATGAATATTGATAAGTTTAATAAATAACCGAAACTCTTAAGCATCTATGTGTGTTACTCGTAGGTTCAATACCGTTCTGAAAGCCTTTCATCGTGTAGTTCAGAAATATTTTAACAAAAAAGAAACGACTTCGACTTTAGACCGAAATCTATATCTATACTAATAATAAAATTCTAACTGATAGCTTTCTGTACATTACGAATATATGAAAAAAAAAACATTATTAGGAGCAATAGAACATAATAATAATAGCAATAGCAATAGTAACGCAATAGAACCCAAAAGAATACTTAGAATTTTTGTCTGTTTGTCTGTGCGTTTGTTTCCGCTAATCTCAGAAACGGCTTAATCGATTCCGTTCTGGTTTTCACTAATGTATTGCAGTAAGCGCCACTTATTACTTAAAGTTTGTTTCATTGCAATCCGTCCATAAATAAAAAAGTTATGAATTGATCCAGAAAAATGCAGATGCTTTGGGATGGTATTATTATTTTTCAAATTTAATGACAACCAAACGGGAGGTGTATCCTTCGAAACGAAAAAGGAATTTTCCAAATCAGTTAATAATTAATTGAGTTCTAAGGTAACAAACATAATAAACAAGCGAATCGAGAACCTGATCTTTACTTGCTTTTGGTTAAAATCCAAAAACAAGCCCGAGACTCGAACATAACATGACAGATTTTAGTTCAGAGCGTAACTGCTAAGCATGATTAACTAAGTTTCGTCACGAATATTTACATACATTTTTAAATAAAGGAAGGTTTCAAAAGATACCATACCTTACTAAATTAGTATTAAAATAAAAGTATATACCAACATACATGGACATGACGTTATGTATGTTGGTATATACTTTTATTTATCATAACTGCATGTTTTCCTTTGTGGGAGGGAGGGAGGTTCTATGCATG
>DWPT01004929.1:0-12709 GCA_018251895.1 Agathymus mariae mariae | reverse complement strand
AATACTTGACAACAATCCCACCTGATTGAAAGTGGTGATGAAGTCATAAGATGTTGAACGCGTCAACTTATAAGAGCCTACTCACTCTTGTTTGTCGGCTATTGACATAAAAAAAAAATTGGGAAGTTTAATGACAGATTAACATAACATACAAAGTAATCGACAGACAGTTGAATGTCAGATTTTGATTACTTTTAAAATAAATCTTAATAGTGTCTGAATAAATTAAATAGAATTATAGTTATACTTATTTAAGTAGTTTTCTCATTCCAGTTTACTGTTGTGATGTTATAAAAAATCTTTCAAAGACGTAGCAAAGGTAACCAATTAGAAGATAACAGGTGACAGCGCAACTAATCCGCCGGCGAGCAAACATTAAAAGCAATGTTTGGTTTCTTCTTGGAGCTGAGTGAACCCATAGATTGTAGTTTCGCATCAACCTTTTATTATCAAGTTCAATAGTTTAAGTTCAAGTTCACTGATTCGCAATGTATTTACGTGTAGCCAATTCAGAAACAGTGCAGTAAGAAATACGATTTGATTGTTAATTATGAACTTAAAAAAGCGGTATTTATATTTTGTTGCGTTTGTCAGTAACGTCGAAAGATTTTTTGGTTTTATTTGTTTACATCCAAAATTTTGGTTTCTCTTATAGTGGCTGTAATTCTGTAGATGGCATCGATTGGACTTCGTATATTTATAATATAAGTTGACGACATGATACCCCAAAAAATATAAAAAGTCAAAGGCGAAGGTGATTGTGATAAAGAGTATGTATGATGCATAGACATAAACTTCAGAAATAGTCGGGCTTTCTGAAAATAATTATGTTGCCTAATATCACCTCATAATCTACTTTTCCATGAAATGCCATTAGAATCCGAATCAACCATTCGTACGTTATTCACGGACAACAATGTTATATATATATATGTATGTATAATGTGTATGTGCGTAACTACTCGTAACCTATCTTCGTATATTTTTAACTCAACAGGAATCTAATGTAAAAGTTTACTAAATTATCGCGATTGCACAATTTCAGTTATACTTTGTAGTTTTTATAACTAAATATTGAATACTTAAATCATAGATATAAAACTCAGTTTTCATATCGATATACAAAAATGGATTTAAATTACGTATAAGTAATTTTTTCCTCAAATTTTTACTCCTTGAATCATTTATTGTACAATTTATATATTCGACAACTATACAATGGATACCATTCAATTCTTTGCGAGACATGATAATCTTCACAGATTCCATCTAATATTATCTCGTTATTATCTATAAGCATTAACATAGACGAACCGTGAACACGGTCCACTAAAGACGGTCGTATATTCTGTATTCGGTGGAGCTATGATTGGTTTCGCGATAAGATTTCTGAAGACGATGTGACAATCGTATTTGGCGAACGCCAATGCGCCATGAGCACTGTGACCTTATTACTTTGGGCTAGTAATTTATTGCTTTCCATATACATTTTTATGATATAATTATAATATAAAAGTAGCAAGGTGGTATTTAGTTCAACTCAGGTTATGGTTGTTTTGGTTCATTGACACAGGCCAATTGAAATACTTTCTTTTAAAACGTCACAAATGGCCAATTTTGACTAAAAAAAATAAAAACCTGTAGTTTTCAAACTAATCAACTAATTACACTATTTAAATAAAATTTGTATAGAACCCAAGGAAACCGATACAATGGGCAAGGGTTCATCATTAGGGAATGATGAATAGCATTCTCTACCAGTTAACCTTACGGATGTGTAGAACGCTAAAAGAGCTATATAAAAAAGATGATAAAACCATACAAAGACTTTTTAAAGGTTAACCTACAAGCATACTAATACAAATATAAATAAGCATTAAATGTCATACGCTATATAGTAAGGATAAAAAACAAACATACAACAAGACGATTCATTCAAAGAATCTTGGTTAATGTGGATTTCTGGCGACAGCCGCCTACTGACGGGACAATCGTGGACGCGTCACTGTGGCGTGACCTCTTTACAGTTCAACTGAAATTACATTTAATATGGTTATGTTCTATTTCAATAGGTTCCACAGATAACTGTGTTGGGTTTACTAGAGATGAAACGAAAACTGGCATCTTATAACATTTTCCTGGATGCAGCTAACAATGTCATCCTGTTATGTCCATTCTGGCGGAAAGAGTCAATTCCCAAGAAATTCGCAATAGTTATGTTGAGTTCGTTGGCGTACACTGATAGATGAATATTTTAAAAAGAGGTCAAGAAAAGAAATTAGTTACAAATTTAGTTATGATAACTTAATATGATGATACCAGCATTTACTGTTTGATAATAAGAACAATTAAGAATAATAATAAGAACAATTAAGTTGAACCTCGCAGTTACGTTTCACTTGGTTAAGTAACGCGAAACAAGTTTTGACAATTACAGACTTCTCGAGTAATCGTCTATTTAAATCTAAATAAAATGTTGAGGATAGTTCCGCCCCTTAGTAGACGTCTTTTACATTAGCGAGAGTACAAATTTCAGCTCAGGCAACATTTTCGTTTACGACCAAATTAATTTATAGTAACATTGATTAAAATTGTGTTGATACTAACTATAACAGAGATGAACCGTCCCTGTGGGGTCCCCGCGGAGTCTGAGCTCTCGACACAATTTCAATTGCAGGAATACTTGCTGGCGAAATTTTAAAAATATAAAAACAACGTTACATTAAGAATGTTTAATCTATTATCCTCAGTTAGTAACGAAATAGTGACCACAATAAATGTGATTTATTTTTGGTTCATTTTGCGCGCGTTCGCCGAATAACAAGATAATGCATATGTGACTACGTTGTTGCTTGTCAGTATAGTTACCCTCATTTCTCAGAAGCGTTTCTAGATGACCTCTAATTGCGTTCAGTAAAAACACGTTATTGACAATGAGATCGTTATGAGCAATCCGTTGAGTAAGATCAACTTTTAAGTTCTGAGTCATGGTTACACTACTATTATTGAAATGTAGGTCCTTCTCCAGCTTCATACGCAGAAATCGATTGAGAAAACTAGGAAAATTAATATATAATTATGTAGTATTAAACATTCAGACAATTTAATTGTATGCTATTAGATAATTGTTCAGGGAAAATTACGATCGAAAACAAATCGATACAAATTATAAGGTAAATCACATACACCGTTCATCGTATATACCTGGTAAACATGACAGTATAGTGAAGACAAAAAATTAAGTTCAGAAACAACCAGGCAGTTTCAAATTCATCGGTCATTAATATTTTTATGAAATCATTTGGGTATCCCACGAAACACATGAAATATAAATATTAATATCTTAAATTTTTTATATAGGACAATTATAAGTAAAGTATAAAATAGGTTTCTATTCGATTTGATTTAATACTCAATCTCTACTATTAATGATAGGTAGGTATCATAATTATTGTTCAAGAAGCAATCAGTAATGAACATACGATTGGAGGGTAGTTTGTTAAGAAGTGGATGACCTCTTTACGCCAGTCGAGTAGAGCAGGACAAAAATCATAAATTGAGATGATCAATCAGCGTCCCACTGGTGTTGAACTGGTTTTGATAATTATGAAACTTTATTATCAATGTCAACATGTGTGCCGGCACAGGAACCGTGTAACAGTTCGCTGACATTAAATCTGATGTCTGACAGTCCAAGGCGGGCAAATGTGCGAATTGAATAGGGATCCCAAACGTGAAGATTACATTACGAGGTATAACATTTTGAATTTCGAATACAGTCTAAACATTATTTTTTGATTTGAGTATTCTGTAATAATTTCTAATTATTATCATCCGATGTTCTCAGCAGACAGCTTTGCACGGCTCATGTCTCATGTTTCCAAGAGGAAAGCCAAATATATTTGTGGGCTAGCAGTCCCTCAGACGAAATTATAGAGCACTTTGCTTTCAGGTGCCACCGGTGCATTCAAATTAGATCCTCGATCGTCAAATGAACCTGATAAGTTGTTTACAAGACCCTGTTGTTTACACCGTGCTTTCTGTTCTTTTCAAATATGTATTTCTCTTGGTGTACAATAAAGTGTATTGTATCGTATTTTTTCTTTCATATTCAATTTCTTTTAATTTCGAAATGTGTATATGCAAAATAATTAAAGTATTTGTTGATACAACTACTGTCTGTGGCAATGTAAACAAACCATTCTAATAACGAAACAGTGAATTCAAAAGCTAGCGATTATATTTTCGAAACGTACCTAAGCACCAAAAGTTAATGAAATTAAAAATGTTCTTATTTAGTTAGTGTGGCAATCCTACTTTCAGGCTGGCGCCACAAGTAATGACAAGTGTTTTTTAGTTAGACGCACGACACGACAAAAAGTCGACTCGTATTACGTATAATTTTTACAGCTGCACTCACGCTTCACGATTTAATCGTCAATGCACGACAAAACGTTAAGTCTCACTCATCTGTATTCCCTGAGGGCCGATTCAAAATTGTCATTATAGACGTGGTGCATATTGATTCCAATAACCGAAGGAATAAGTTCTTGAATGTGTAAGGTGTCGCCGTAAAAATGGATAATAACAAAACACCAAGCTGGAATGTTGTACTAATGTCTACATCCCGATATCCACTATCTAATTTATTGGACATCCTATGCATGTTGCATACAAGATAATAAATCAATAATAGGAAAAATGGCTATTTTATTCGATTATCAATTAGATACGCGATAGGATTTGTAAGTTGACATCGTAGTTTAGTTTTTTTATAGTATTATATGTATTATTATTATAGATATATTACAAAAGACGGTCGAATATTTCTTAAAATCGGACGTAGGTAGGTAGAGATTGCACTTACAACCTCATTAAAATATTATTATTATCCAATTTTATATAGTAGACCGCCAAATTATCAAAGTGACGGTACTATTCATAATATTTTATTAATAATGTTGTGGGTAGATTTGTGGTGTGTGCAGTTTTGCTAACTAACTATTAATTAACTACGAACAAATAAGTAATCAATTGCACTCTAGGCACGGAAAGTAAAGTTTTAAGGACGTTCTAATATCTCACGGTGTTGATAGGTTCCACTTGTATTGGAATTGCGATATTTTTTTATAATGTTAGACGATATTGCATATTCTCTATATACATGTAGGGAGTAACGTACATAATAGTTATACATAATATATAATTATTGTTTCGCATTTATATATCTTCGGAAGTTTGGACTAAGTTAGGTAGGTATATTGGGTGCGGAATATTAATTCGTAGGGTATTTGCTGGAAAAACACTTTCTTAGGTACTTGATATGTCTGTCCAAAATCTACTTAAGGTTCTATGAAAAACGGTGTGGTTGCACTGCTCATATAGCTACATATACATGCCAGCTAATAATTGTTATTCAAATTCCAACTCAGTCTTAATATCGGAATTAAATTACTGTTTAGTAATTTTTTGGCCTCAATTTATTATATATTTGTTTTTATATTTGATAATTTACTTGGTTATTTCAAAGTTGTGATTGTGAAACATTGTAACCGGGAAGACGTCGAGAAATCTGAGCCATTAAATTTAAAACTAAAACCGTTAAAATAAATGTCACCTGTATGTGTAGAAAAAGTCACATGTATCAGAGATTTGAATTTATTGAGTAGCCAAACAAGGATGACAATCACTAATTCTCACTCTCGTAAATCAAATATGGATGGATGTATGCTCGTGAAATTAACGGAACCGGTACACGATAGATTCGACTGTAGGTAGATAATAAAGCGGATGATTTGAGTTCGAACTTGATTTGAAATAAAAATGTCTGACCTGCTTTTGTACAATCCTTTATAAGCTTTCCACTTTAACTCACAACACACGTCACTTATGTTTCACCAATTGTATATAATTAATTTAAAAATTATAAACACTCCGAGATGAAAAAACATCGATACATCGCGCTGTACGCGAGCGTCGTGAGCGATCGTTTCATTCAAGTCAATATATAATTTATCGCATCAGCACAGAACGCGCCGCGGCGAGCGCCCGAATGCGAATGAATGAAATGAAAATGCCAAACACATTGTCAGCAAGCAGCCAAGCAACCGGCGAATGAACTAAATGGCGGTTGATGCGGTGTCGGGAAGCAATCGGTGCTGACCATCGGGTCGTTTGCTAAACTGTTGTACTGTATGTACAATTACAATACAATAAGTCAATAGAGTTGGGATACGGACTTTCAGGACAAATTAATCCTTCAAGCTTTTATGTGACTTCAATTTTAAAATACCGAAAATTCAAACATGTTTAAATTTGTGAACATGAAACGAGAATGATTTTACGTGCCCATTACAAAGGTTTATTAATATAACACTTTACTATTTAAAGTGAAATCAGATTCTATGTGAAATCAGATTCATACATAGAAGGTTTCCATGCCACAAATAAGGTCAGATTAGTATATAGTTCTTCATAAATTGAATACGTGTTACACGTAATGAATTCTTAAAAGGACCTCTAACGGTTTCTTCATGTAACAATGGTGCACTTGTATGAGCTGGTACTGGATCAGATGAGATGGTTATCAGAGGTTGTGTCCGGGTAGGCCACGGTTGGTAATCGTTTGCACGAGAAATGAGCGTTCCTTATCGCACCGATGCATTATTATAATTTATCGATACGCGAATATGCTTTCTATTTAACTGCTAACTATGTCATTGCGGTTTATATAAGTATTAAATATCTACAAACGTGCCCACTGAACGTTATTGCTTTGAATAAGTACATAAAACACTCACTGTATGTTGTTAAGGTTCTAATTCGATTCAAATATCCTTAAAATCGTTAACAAGTTTTTCGACCTTGGAACTTGTCATATAGATTCGTTTTTTATGTAGATTGATGTTATCTATCAAATTTTATTTTATTCTTCGAAATCTCGAAAATTAACAAGCTTTTCGCACATAGATAACACAACAAATACAACTAGTATTAAGAACATCGTTTTAGACAATTTAATTCAGTAGCAACTATAGAATGATAAGTTGAAATTATTACCGGCACAAAACTTATAACAATTATACTGCTCTCTCTATGCTCAGGTATACAATAAATATACGTTCATAAATAAACACCTTTTACTCATTTGTATAAAGGAATTTAAAAAATGTACTAAAATGTTCATAATAAATCATTATTTTCTACTGATGAAATCAGATGAAGATCTGTTTAGTAGTTTGCCATATTGACTTGATGTTACACCCTATATGTACCTACCCACCTACTTATATAATATGCATCCACCTCCTACTTTTGGTAACGTAATGTAATTTTTTTATGTTGTTAATATAATTTATGTGAAAGAAAGATTTTAAAGAATAAGTAATTATATATAGTAGTTCTAAATTTTTATAATATGCTATTGATAACACATTGTTTGTGACTTTTTGTGATCGTTGAATGTTTGTTTATTTTTAAATGACCATAGGTGGTAATAAATCACAAGATGGTTCGCAAGCAAAGAATTGGTTTGTTTGTCAGTCACGTCCGTTAACGAGCAACGTATCTCGGATATTACACAAAAAAAGTGTTCAGAACATTCGTTTTTTACTCTACCTCGATAGATTTCACATAAAAAGCGTCATCTCTCTGGGAGGCCGTTTCCAAAACCCCGTAGTGTCGTAATTAACTAATGAAAGGATTAATTTTTTACCATAAAAATAATTAACTACTATATTTATAAAATACATTTTATTACTTGGAAACGGCATAACGATTGTTAAGTGTATAGAAAGGTATTTATTTGAACTTTTTACCTGATCCTTTAGCAATTGTAATTTCTGTGTTTCTATTATATTTTAATATTATACAACTATTGTTATTCGTCCTTCGGTCCTCTGTTCTTTACCTTCTCTATAATTTTGTTTATTCGAAGATTAACTCGAAGACATCGGTATTTGGCGAGTTTCTACGATTACTTTAATTATTTACTTTACCCTAATTAACACCAATTCAAGACAATTCATTTCATTGCGTACCAACTTATCCAGTCTTCAAGGTAAGCTGTTACACGGAGTACCTAAATTTTTTCAAAAAAATATTATTATGATATTTATAGAAACTGATTGTACTATAGGTAAATTGAATAGAACTTTTTATTTTATTGTCTTAACTGAGTCACATCAATATAAAGAGGTTTCATATTAACATTGAAACTGTAGTCGTGGCTGAAAGTTTAACCAATTTACGATGAGTCAGCTGTTCTCGATGAAACTCTATGGGTTCGTGCAGACTGTTGTTGTTTGTCTATGGTTGCCTGTTGTATTAGGTACATAATTAGAACATAATGTAGTCAAATATGTAAAAAGTGAGAACCTTTGTGCTCGAATAAGTTTACCACATGGTCATTTTCATTAACGTTGATAAACTTAACAAGTTTGTTTATTTTGCGCTGCGTAGTCTTGGTCATAATTGTAAGCATGTATTATTTAAGAAGAACTTAAATATAGGTAGTTCAGATTTTATTTATAATAAAAGTCAACAAAGCAATTTTTGAAGCAACAATCACACGTATTTCCTGTATTTTAAATTTAAAGGTCATGTATAGCTAACAGTACCGTATCTTAGTAGAAAATGTGTTATAAGCGGTTCACGTAAAAACATAATGTTTAGTAGATACGTTTTGTTATATGGTCAGTCACTTGTTTATAGGAGATATTTGTTTCCAATTCAATATGACTGTACTAGATGGCCCAGTTTGTAGGGAGTTGCACACCGAGCTAGGAGTCCAATATGTGATTGTCGGTCGGGAAGGACAGTTGTGTGAGGGATCGGTTTATCTTTGTGTATGTTCATGCCACACAATTCAGCTGATCCAAATGCGGAGTTGTGAGTGTGTCTGAGCATTTCAGCCTCTATCTACCATTATCTGTATCTATCGGTATATATTTTCTCATCGGCTATCTACAATATAATCCAATGTTATTGAGAGTACTATAATTTATTCTTATTATCTTACACTGAAATTAACATTAATTCTTTGTAAAGCTTTATAAATCTTGTTATAATAATAATTCTCTTTCAACATTTCCTATGCTATATATGCATTAAGCAACAATTGTTATTGAAATAAATAGTAACTATTCGATACAACACGACAATAGAACAATCAAGAAACTAAAGAGTTTAAGTTCAATATGTTCAATTCACTGCCACCAGGTTCCCCGTTGCTACACTTCCCTCAACACTTGCTTAAACAATGGTCTACTTCCGACTGAACACAAAACAAATAAGGAATGTTACACCGACCCATAAATTACTATAACAATATCGTTAACCCGTTTCTTTGGTGATGAAAGATCAAGTGTGCTACGATTTTTTAATTCTACTCTAACATGGAAGTTGCTACAAATTTATTTACCTTTGTTAGTGAATGAGAAATCGATGATTTAATAATAATTTGAAGCGATTACTGATTTTATAAAATACTAGAAACCCGCTTCCGCTTCGCGAAACTTGATTTTTACTTTTACAAATAGCAATCGCACACGAAGTAATCGATACTCATTTTTAGAGGCATTTTATATATTTTTCCTGATGTACCTAAACATCGCACGCGAACAGTCTATCTATTGGTTAATTGTGCATGGAAACCCGTGTCATAGTTTTCCAGATTATCGCTTTAAGATAGATATAGAGAATTTGCTTTATACTATATAACCTAGAAATAATGTACTACCAAATAGTAAAAGAATATTTCAAATAGGTGACATGATTCAGGAGATTACCCACCGCGTACTCAGTCACAGACTTACAAAATGCTCACTCCGTCTATATACGAGTAACATAGTATAGATTCGTTGAAGAGCAAATTCGACCCAATGAAACTATCGACCTGTCTTTCCAATGAAGGTTTGACAATATTTTGCTAGGGACTATGCTTCAAGTAATAAATAGAATCGCAGATAAGATACTTCAGAATCAGTAATGCAGGCTTTGAAAGAGCCAAGGAGAAAGGTCCTTGAACTCTACACACATTTCGCAGATTCTCGACGTCATATTTTTTATTTGTGATACGGAATCTGTTATTATTAGTATTAATTAAAAATCGTGAAAACAGTTTATTTACAAGGAACACACAGTAACAAGGAAAAACAAAATAAACAGATATATTCGTACGTAAGGAGGGTGACAACAAGACGCCTGTTCTAGACTTATCTACTCGTATACTTTGATATCAGGTCACAGAAACCGCAGGACAGAACTAATCCAACGCTAATAAAAGGGCCAATAAGTGAATGCGTAGGGTTCGCACGTTTGTTCCATGCTCTGACCCCGTCACGGATGTGGTGAGGGTGGTGCTTAGCCTCTTCACCGCAAGCATCGTGTTACTGTTATATACGAGTATCCGAATGGGCGTATACTCAGATAATGCTTTGTGCCTCCTGTATGCATTCTACTGTTTCGAATCCGCCTGGAAATTTCTTAACCATCTATGTCGTATTTAAATCTGAATCGTTTATCTTGTTTATTATTTGTCCTGCTCACGTTAAGGTAAGTAATCTGATATATTTTGAAATTATTTTTATTGAAGGTTTCACACTTAAAACTTTTAAAACACTTAAAACTATAGGGAAATCAAATTAATAAATTTTATATTATGCATCCATAACCGATAACGATAATTCCCATGATCTAACTTTCTCATAACGTGCCGGAAACAAACACGACTTACACTGTAACATTTGGGTTTGTAGGCTATCCTATCCCATAAACGGACACCCCAACATATCGCGACCACCTGAGAAATCTTCACGCTTACTTGTGTTGTGTGAGTACTGATATACAGTCGATAATCGTGTGCGTAATTTAGTCAGTGTATCACAATTCTGTTCAATGCAGTACAACCATGTAAGGATAGGAGAACGCGTTCGCTGCATGTGTACCTGCCCGAATGATTTGTGATCTGATAGCTATTTTAAGCTATCGAAATATTCCTGTACCGCTTTCATTTTTGTCCGTGTTCAATAACAAACAAAATATTCCGGATTTGAATGCGTTCTTCTTTTGACACCATAAGATTAATGTTATTTATTTTTGTATTAATACAAAAGGTTTGAGTGATTTAACAAACGTACGACCATACTGAAGTAAGATCGTAATACCAACAGAACAAGGACAACATGATTCATTACTCATTACAAATTCAGTGAACATATTCGGACTATCTCAACGCTTATCTTAAGCGTCTTCGGGTTATAGCTTGCACATGCACGTAATATGTTTCGAAGAAATTGCATTATCCTCTCATGTTCTTCTTGTGACTGATTAGCGTACGTAAAGTGTGTAATGGTTATAAATTACATGAGCTCAAAAGTCTTGTATAAACACGATATTGACTAGGCGACATTTTCCTTTGCTACTAGGATGCATGTACCAGCTTTTGCCATAACCCACTGCGGTTCATTGCTACAGAGGCATTTTTATTCTAAAAAGAACTTAACTTGTCTCTCGGTGGTTGTTCTCAAAGTTTAGTCGTACACTATTGACGAGGTTCAAGCGTTTATGATGGTTTTTAGGTCATCATTGTTATTGACTATGATAAAAATGATGGTTATGAGTTTCCGGCAATGCGTGTATCTTATACAATGGAATACTAGAATATTGATTTTACAGTCTGCCAATTGCAACCTTTTAATAAAGTCAAACTTCTTCCTTTGTATTTAACCGAATTACATTAACTGAAAAGTAAATAGACTTATAGTACTTATTTCGTTAATATATAAATTGGTAATCGACAAGCAATGTAGGTCCTACCACATACATTACTTCTTTCAAGAGTATTGTTTACATGTACATAAATATCTTAGGTTCATATAGCCATTGTTTGTAACAGCCCTGGTTTCATTTTGACGATTGATTAGTCATTGAGTATGCTTGGAGGATGAACTATATTCTGGTCGTCTTAAATACGATATCATCGTGACGCAGCTTTTAACCCGCTTACGCAGCAATGATATAGGATTTATTGCTGTAATGAGTTGCCTAGTGGCAAATTATAAATTTTCCCAAAACGGTCATTATTTTTTTTATTAACATCATCAAATAACAGAAGTTATCACCGCCAGGCATAGATGCTAATATTCACAGACGCGTTGCTGTCTAAAACTTCGTATCTGAATCCGTTACTTTAATATCATTATCATTATCATAATTAATTATAATTCGTATTTAGTAAATTTCAGTATAAAAATCTTTTCTTTACTCCTGTTTGCGCTTAGGAGAATCTAATAAATTCCAGCGCAATGAAATGGCCTAATCGTTTTAATCGATGATATCATCTACCGACATGCTGACTGTAATCTTGGTAATTGTTACGCACACTACACACGCTATGACCCCTGGGTAATGTAACGCAATCTATCGCTAATTGGTCTCACAATACAACATGTGCACTGGAAGCAGCAGTTCAATACGAGACATCCGTATTGTCAGAGAACAAAACCGAAATATAGGAGATTTTAACGTTTTGGCACCCAGTAGTTTAGTTTGATTGTGAATTAAAGTAAAAATTAAATTATCCTTACGCTGATTATAATATCTGTCTGAATCAAACTACAGTAATTTACGCATTAGCGTAAGGATAATTTAATTTTTACTTTAATTCACAATCAAACTAAACTACTGGGTGCCAAAACGTTAAAATCTC
>DWPT01004928.1:0-12710 GCA_018251895.1 Agathymus mariae mariae | reverse complement strand
TATCTGTCACATAAATGTCTGCCCCGGCCGGGAATCGAACCCGGGACCCCTCGCTCTGCAGGCAGGGTCACTACCAAATGTCCATTATGTTAAAATATAGCTTTTGAAACTGATGAACAAGACACGACGTATCGAACTGCAAACTGCTAAGAGACAGATGCATGTTTATAGTAAACTATGTTTAACTTGCAACTGCTTCGGCGTGGATCTAAGAACATCGAAATAAGACAAAATCATAAGAATATTAAAAAATATATAGGCTATGTCCTGTCCCAGATCTAAAACTAACTCTATATTAAATTTTATCACAATCGGCCCAGCGGTTAAGACGTGAAAGCATAACAGAGAGACAGACAGAAATTTAAACCTATTTTTATTAAACTGAACTATTTTTATAACACAAAATTGACAGCAACGATATGAAGCTTATTTAGTTACCATTAGATGGACGATAGGCATGGAACCTTTGTTCATGCACAGGCCGGCCTAAGATGGTTCGTTAATCAGTAAGGTTTGATATTAACAAAAGATACTTGAACTCGAGAATACTTGCGCCATACGCTCCCGAACATTGAATTAAAATCGGTCAACAGACATTTATATAAAGGCTAAATATAAATGAAAGGACTCAGAGCGTCATCACCAGAAATTTATAAGTACCCACCGTTTAACAACAGTTTTTTTAGAGATAGCAATGTGCGGTTTAACTGGTTAGTACTGTAAAATGTGAATATGTAAGTATATAACTTTAGAAAAATTCACTTGGCATCAGATCCAACAAATTCCCAAAAAATATGGAAAAATAACTCTGAGTTACTGTAAACTCGCTCAAATATAGATATGTAGATATATAGTTTAAGAAACAATGTAACTTATTAACCCGATGTCATACAACAAAATTTTGTGAATGCAAAAGTTCTTAAATTTACGTTGTGAATTGTAAAAAATGTTGTATATTTTTCTAAAGCGCAGTGCAATAATGCCCAAGCCATAGCCAACTTGAAAAATAATAAATTTTCTGATGCCATACAGTAATAAAGTTAAATCATTCGTGTTTAATAAACAACATTACTTTTTTCCAGTTCACCGAGCCCCTGTCGCGTAGCTGAAGGTTAAACGAGCATGCTAACAACATAATAATAATAATACAGAGTTATAAAAAAGCATGATAACTATAACAAACAAATTATTACTCTAATAATCTCACGCCAACCAAAAATGGTTTTTTGTATCTTATTTTTCGGCATTTTGTTTCTATGTATTCAAAATGATTATCATATTATTGAGAATCTGTAAAAAATTGTATAGAGACAGTTATACCTTTGACAATAAATAAATCTACCTTCGCTGGACTCTATGTCAACTGTAGCTGCTTAGCATGGATACCGATAGGTCAAAATATGTTTTTACAGTTCCATTTAATATATTGCACTAGGGATTCCCCTACATGTTTATGAGACATTTCTTATCAATAACATAAATATTATTTATATTAAAACATGATCTCTCTTTAAATTTTTCTGACATCCTATGCTCGATTTATGAAAGATTGCAACATCCATTTATGATGATCAATAAATAAAAGGAAGTTGGTCGAGTTTGAAAGTCGAGACCATAATTTATCAGTTTTATTTTAATTGTTATAAAAAAGATGATCGAATGATTCCTTCAATCAGACGAAGGATAGGAGATCGCGCTTTATTAAATCCTACGTACTAGGATATTTTAAGTACTTTTAAGCAGACGATATAAAGTCTATAATCCGTATTACTTATATCCAAAGCTAAATAAGTTTATTTTGCTATAATGGCTAACAATCTATATTTATGCAGTGAATTATAGTTATAGAGAAATACTTGATGCAAATATCATAATAGTAAAAAAAAAATTTATAAGCGTAGATTATAAAAATCTAAATTCTACATTGATTAGACTGATTTTATTCAGGTGTTCTAGACTTGTAAACAAAACTATTGGTTTTACATAGTTTTATTTAAATTTAGAGCAATTTGTAAAGACAAACTTGAATGATTTGTCAATTTTGTAGCTTAGTTAAGTAGCTTCTACATAACTTTAAATCTTCACGATAATTGATGATAATTATTAATTGATATATCCTATAAATATTCTACAAATTACAAATGTATAAATTTCAATAGATACGTCACAATTGGATGCACTTGAAGAAAGTTGTAAAATGGTATTTAAAATTAGCAAACAATTTTTATTTTAGTTATTACGTAATCTCTACAAAAAACTAAGAATATGTCTAGAATGATTATGGAACGGAATATTAAAAAACATGTTGGAATTTAATAATTTTAAATGCACCATGATATAAAAACGTACACTTCTTCTGGGAAACGTTGAAAAAAAAATACATTGGCTTTGTGGTGTATAGTTTATTAGCGTTTTATTATCAAGTCAGGGTTACTTGTTGAGAAATAAATTTACTAGTATCGTGTGCTGATGTGTGTACTTAGATAATATAATAAAATCTTAAAAACCCTTTCTTACATCACAGCTTGTACGTATTTGTACGTTTTCATTATTTAAGTTGACACACCAAACTAAATAAAATTGGGTAAACCCATACTGTGGTAGTTCTGTGGTATTTCCGAACTTGCTTGATTACTTGTTCTTCAAGTATACAACCAAAAAACGAAAACTAACATTTACGGTTCATTTATTAAAATGATCCTATTAGGCTCCCATTAGGAGTGAGTGATACAACGTACCTGTAGTAAGTTTTCATAAAAGAGACTTGATGCTCTTTTTGGTCTGTTCCACCACGGACAGAAGAGATTGGCTTCAATACTTGGATAGCTTGAACTGGAGCCCTTGGATTTTAGATTATCTTCTGGATTTGTGTCCACAAAACTCACTTCAATGTGTTATTGTTACAGACGACTTAATCGCCGTTGGAAGCACACCCAGATTCAGTGATAAGGTGCTAGAACAAGCGAACGCAAGCTCGCACCGCCGCCTGCCCGCATAGGATGGTAGAAACTGACCCTGGGCCCAAGAAACCTCACAGTTAGTATCCAAGGTCTTCCCAATATTATTTACGACTTTCAATTTGTTAATTGATGAAAGCTGCTGTTTCAAGTACATTTATTTTTCAATAATCGGTAACTTTGACGGAGGTGTCGAGTAACACAAACTTACTAAAGTATTATTGACTAGTAATCCATATTCATTAGTAAACCACCTTCGCTTTGGGAAATTCCGTGGGAATAGATCGAATTTCAGGACAAAAAGTGTCCTGGATATAAGTTCCACATATGCGAAAAATTATTTAAATCTGCAAAGTGCTTTCAGTGCCATAAATGTACAAAAGGAAGGAAATATCAAAACGACAAATTAATTATCTATATAGATAAGGCAGCGTTGGGCAAGTGGTTTGAACGTTGATCTTTCTCATGGTATACTCGAGTTCGAATCTTGTACTAACTTTTAATTTTTCTTATAACATACGTAGATGTTAAAAATAAATTATCAGTTACTGCGGTGAAGAAAAACATCGCAAAAATTCTGCACTCCCAAAAGATCCCCATAACTTAACGATGTGGGAAGACTGCAAACCCACACTTGACCAGGGTGGTAGATTATGGTCTAACCTCTTTCATTCGCGGAGACCCGCGCCCAACAATGGGACAGTTATGGGTTGTTATGACATTGATTAGAGTGTAGGTACACTGCATTAAAATACATAGTAATCCTTCGATATACAGACTCAGCCCTGATATAATTTCATTATCAGTATTTACATATAGGAATTATTCTATCAAACAGAGTCTTTGTATAATTGTCTTCTTGCATGTGCGCTTAGTTCTATGAATATAATAATATAATTGAAGGCATAATCTACGCCTGATTGACCATTAATTGTCAGATTGATCTCCAAATAACAATAGAGATAACAACATTTTACTAACTTTAAATAAATTTGGTTTATCTTAATACTAACAGCGATCATACCACAGGCGATCGTTCGCTTGCTATGAGGCTAATGAGAATTTGAAAAATGGTACTTGTTTTATAGATAATTATTTTGCAGCACAAATACCTTCAAAGTTTTAACATATGTACTTTCATTCTCGATATCATCATTTCAAGATCAAACACATATGCATCGATTATTTTTATAACATTTTATGCAAATAAACAAAAGTCGCGTATTTGCATAAAGTTTTATTTAACACTTATGAACATGTGTGACACACAGAATATGAATTATTTTTAATTATAATTCAAAACTTAAGCGATATCTTTGATATTTAAGACAAAATAACAGTGAATCGTATAACGTATACGTAATGATTTGATATTGTGCTTTGACTGGTCAATGTAAAATTTTTGAGCTACTTATAATTAGCTCCATAATTGAATTATGAAACGATTAGTTATTGCTTTATATTATTTTAAGCTGATACATAAGTACCTCGGTGATAATTCATTATTATTAAAAGTTTGAAAAACGTACATAATTATCATAATAATAGTAGATAATAAATGTTTGTGATAATGTTAATTAATATTTTTTCTTCTTTTTTATAGTCTAACATTACAATAATTGGAGAACTATGCATTCAAATTTAAGTTCATATAAAGCGATTAACTCCCACAGGTCTCCATAGGTATCTACACATATCTTAACTTCATACATCATTCATCCATCCCAACTCTCTATTTTTGACAGTGAATTGGCCACGGTTCGGTAAAAAATATGACAGGTCTTTAAGTCCGTCTATAGTCATGTTTCACAAGTAAATATAAATAAATAAAAAGGATTTCATACCGATCAATTTAAACACATAACTTATTAAAAAAAAACTATTTATATCAATTGTTCCAGATTGTGATGTAAAAAGTGACCACCAACTGAACGGCCCAGGTTCCAGAACGATAGAGCTTGGTAAGTGGTGTTCGTTGTTTTTATTACATGTTCTTACACATCGCGCTGCTACGAATGCTTTGGCCTTTGATGACAGTGTATGACGCATGTTTAAGCGTATGACGCAATAAACACGAAAACTATATCCATTACGAGATGTAACCGATCTTAGGAGTTTCGATAGTAATCTACCGTTATGCGAGTAGTTCACCACGTTCTGTTAATGGTCTATTTCAGGGAAAGGGTCTGTCTTCGGTATTGAGGTGATCAAGATCGCACAATGTTACTTGAGTGCGCATTGATTGAATGATAAATGAATTTCTGATTTTATCTGAAAGCGTCCTACGAGGTTGACTACCGCCACTGGTTGCTGCGTAGATTCCAAAAATCTTTGTCAAAATCAACATTATATAGATTGTACGAGGCAGTGTAATATTTATCATCTAATTAGGGCGATGTTATTATCTGTGTAAAGTGAGCCAAACAAATATCCGCTCTTTTATCATCTCATGTGGACCTGATTGGTGATAATAACAACTTTTCTTTGTATATAAAATTCATTGAGTCCTGGCAAGCCTCGATTGGCTAACGTCATGAGCCTTAACGTTTCTCATTTTAAGAGAGACTCGACTTCAGCAGTTCATCAATCTATGTCCGATGATGATTTATGATGACGGTTCAATTCGACTACCCAGTTCCATATATTCATATAATATATCGGCGTCCATCAGTCATCTATGTTTGAAAATGTCGCTGTTATATTAAATAGTATATCTCCTTTCCGTTAAAACTCTTTAAAACACTGAATTTTCAAAATTATATACAGTTATTAAAATAAGTTTCTCATTCATAATTAGGTACTGCGTTCATTTCTCGCTTAGTAAATTTTTCTCTGTAGGTTGAATTCACTATACACGAACGATAAAACATATTAAATAAATAAGATATTAAATTAACAAATCTTAAAAATAAAGTTAAATTATAATAAAATAAAATTATATTGGTAATAAAATTTAATGCATTCTTGCCATGAAACATAAAAATACGTATAACAATGTAAGTTATATTTATTTAACTTCACATAACTATCACGTAGGTATTTATTATTTACCGTCATTACATAAATCATGTAATCAGTTGTTACTCAAATCGTTCATGAAAGTCAAATTCACACGACTTATCTTACTACTAATAATTTACAATCTATAATTAATCTACCCGAAGTTTTATGCGCCCGCACGTCTTTATTACAACAGGTGAAGTTTAAAAGCTCGATCCTCAAATTTTTCAAATCTTGTACATATTAGTAATTAATTATAATTAGCTTCGATGCAAAATAACATCGCGAGGAATCCTGCATACCTAACATTCTCTTTGCTCAAAGGTATGTCAATGAACTTAACCTCTATTTATCAGAGGAGACCCAATGCCAAGTGAATCAATGACCAGTTATTCAATCCTCATAAACTGTACCATGCATTACAAGATACTCAGTACCGTTTTAGAAGGAAACACATTAAGTGGAGTCTTTGGATGAAAGTAACAAATAATAATTTTGCTCATATTGCAATCATATCCTTGGTCCTTGAAACGCACCTTTACTTTTTTTTAAAGATAGATTCATTCGAAAGGTATAAATAAGTATATGTAGTACACACGACAAACCAATTAGGAAGCGTAAGAGTAAACGTTATTGTCTTAATTTACAGGTGTCGTGCCGTCCTTGAAGACACCAGTTAAGTACGATCCAGAAAAGGGTCCGAACTCGGAAAAGGCTGATTTCGAAAAGGCGATCGAACTAGCTGGTGTGTACCTATGAACAACATTACTTATTGGTGAACTGCGGCAAATCACGAATCTTCCGTAATTGAGAGACCTAGATACACTCCAAGCTCCACGCTCCTCCAACGCAGGCGGTGAAAACATTATTGGCCAACCCCTAATATCTCTGCTACCTAACGACGATCACTCGAGAACTTTTGACACTACCGGTCACCCATATAAGTAGCAGCCTCGCCAAAATTTACTTAGCTCAGTCGATTACCCATAGAAATTATAGTCACAAAGCGTCGAGCTAGATCTCAACATATTTAGTAAGCTTACATGTTTGTTACATGTTTAGTATATTATACGCCTCAAAATCCTCTATATTGAAATTTAAGCCGTGCAATACTCGGCTGCATTTTATGACATAATAATGTAACACGTGTTGCCAAACATATCTCGATGTAACCCAATGCCGTAGCATGTCAATAAAAGTGTAATATGAACAGAGGAAACCGTAATGAGTAGCGATTTATGAATGAAGAATGCTCGCTTTGCATTCTTCGGCACGACATCTTTTCCACGATGTAAACACGACATGTTCTGAGAACACCTCGTACGACACGAGTAAGGGTTTGTTTACTTTCGTACAGGATATGGACGGTTCCACTACTTGCTGCTGGCCGTGTGTGGCCTCGTCAGCACGTCTGAGGAGATGGACGTCATCTCCATGTCCTTCATCCTACCCTCAGCGCAGTGCGACTTAAACCTCACCACCCAGACCAAAGTAAGTCAACTCTGTCTTTGGCGATTATACATGTACATATATGTAGTTCTGTTTAAATTACTCGAAAACAAAATAAAGGCATTCGAACAACATAATTCAGGTAATAATAACAAGACTATTATAGGGTGTAATTATCACATTAGTATATATTTAACATTTGACTAAAAAACAAAATTGACATTGACATTTTAAAATTCAGATGACTAAAAATTTTTGGGAAAAAAAGAACTTGTTGAATGGGTTATATTTGTTTGTTTATTCATTTGATTACATTACACTGATGAATACTGAACAGCATATTACAAAGTTAATTTATTTTAAGAACGTTGTCCCTGGACACGTTCAACCAACGTTCAACGACGGATCTCATCTGAGTCGAGTAACTTAGTATCAATAAAGAGGGTTGTTTTTAATAAATATTTAAATAGCATGATATGGTTTATATACATACATAATTATATCGTTATCGCTAAAAAGCTACTTCTAGAAAACCAGGTGTGCAAGAGCATATATATATATGCATTGAACATTTATAAGTATTAATTATTTAGAATTTAATTACTATAGTTTTAGCAGAGGATGTAAAGAGAAGAAGGTAAGTATAGTTATTAAAATAAAAGAGATGTACTTAAGTTTACGTCTAAGCAAGACTTACGATTACGCGAAAGGAAGATATTTAGCCACCAAGGTGCTTAACATTTCATTTAAATTTATACAAAATTAAGATTGTTTTTAATGTAGATAGATTGTTGTTTATTTGTAAATCGATTTATTTACAAATTGAATGTAATTTTTCATTTCTTTGATACAATAATTGCATAAAGTTTTTCTTTGATAGTTTTAATGAAATAATAAACACTTTACTCGCTTAATATCCGCCTAATTGTTAACATTTTACATAACTATATACCTCGCATAACGATATATTTTTCTAAACAAATATTTGTTACTGACGACGATAGATAATACTCGTTGGTATTCTAAATCTGAATCAAGATTTGACTAGGCTACTGTGCTATACGTACTTTTAAGCGTGACGCGACTACCCATACAATATTTACCAAAAACTGTACCGAGAATTGACATGATGTCATTTAAATTCGCACTGTGCAAATTAACACCTCAATGTCACTTCACGGAGGAAAACACAGATTTTAGCTGAATGTTTATTTTATTTTTAGACACTATACTTAAACATTAAATAATCGTGCATTTTCCATTGGTAATTCATTGATTGGTATTGCTCCCAAATATCACCAACAAATAAAAAAACAAGTGTTTTTTAATGTTCAAAATAATATTTAGACATTTTTATACTACTCGTAGTAGGCGACCTGATGTGATCTGCGTTAGTCTTGAACATACTATATCCATATTAACACATTGTGAAACCACCTTTCACCACGTCACTTCCTTCACCTTTCACCTCGTCACTTCCTTGACCCTTCACCTCGTCACTACACCCGAATACTTCGCGACAAGATATTTGATTTAGAGACTATTACCTTATGAAAACAACCAGGACGACAGATTATCGTTCCCATCCGCTTCACAATATCTATTCGCGCTTTGAGTCGATGAGTGATACGTATTCCGATATTAACATATATGAAAGTACATGAAAATCAAATTTCTTACTCTTGTACTAATTTGGTACAAACATTTTATTCACGTTAATATTGGCCTAATACATTACTATTGTGATTGTTAGTAAAGCATCAAAGCAATTCGTTCCCGTTAAGCGAGTCGAATTACTGTAAACAAGTAGATATATATTTGTCACTGGTATTTTTTAACAAAATCGTTGCTTAACGATATCAATATATAAATATATCAATATACAAATCAAATAGCCAGTACGGTACTCGATTGGTATTCGTACCAAATTTCTATAAGTCAAAGCACAACATTAACTAATTTGCAGACCGTGCTTTCTGTGTTCATTAAAAAAAACAATTGTTGCATGTAGTTTGAGCGTATACTTATCAATGTATGAACTGCTGTTTCATCAGACAACAAAGTTTATTGAGAGTCGCTGTATGCTATCCAGTTTAATCCCGAAAATCGAAAGATACAAATTGAGTTACGTTTTAAAATATGGTTTATATTATCCTATTTTAAAATACTGAATTGTAGATCCTATTTTAAAATACTCACATTATACATTAAATCCAATAACATCTTGCATCAATTATTGTTCGATAAATTAAAAGTACATTTCAAAAAGTTAAAACAACTCGTCAATTAAATTGTTAGTGCGGTATAATTGGTGACACTCATGAAATATTCATATTTTAATTGCACTCAATGTTTTAACCAAAAAAAAAAAATAATTATAAAAAAGTTTTATGAATCGATTCGATCGTTAATAAAAAATTGTAGTAAATAAATAGTAGTCCTGTCAAATATTTGTATTCAACCCACGACTACTGCATTTTGAAGTATTTTTTTTTGTGTGAGGATGTTATGAAACTCGAATGTAAATACATATAATAATGTACTTGTAGCAACAATTCATGATTATGTACAAATAATAATATTCACAGTGTAAGGCAGTGTGATAGTTCAGAGTGCAAATCTACCAGATACCTATCCGAAACCACTACGCCTCTATCGTCCGTGTCATTTGGTATCCCTAAACCGATCCCTTTCCCTTTTTATCATATAGCTACCGCTGAAAGAGTTAAGCTAGGATTTGAAGCCAAGCCAAGCCGGCACCACACGTACTCGCTTTTCATTCTAGTAGATTCTGCCGGGGAGTAGACCTTTTCTCGTAACGATGCATACCACCTACATACAATGCATTGTGCAGTAAAGGTACAGCATAGAGTTATAGCTCAGTACCTACCTACGTATCTATATTCCGATTATTTAAAGTCATATTCTATTGATTAAGGCTTATGAATAAAATAAAGCTTATTATAAATCTCAATTTAATAATAAGTTTCATTATTCTCATTAATTCATTATTCATGTTTTTGATTAAATATGTTTAAATCGTCTTAAACTCACGTATCCTTAAAAACTTTGTTAACAAATTGGCAAAATTTTCAGTGAAAGTTCAATAAGATAGTAATATTCAGTAGATATCACTTTCATCTCGTTTCATGCCTGGCTTCATGTAAACGTAACAAACCTCATTATGCACGGCGGTAAGGATTTTGATGTCCGGCTAGATACCATCCCCCTTTTAGAATTAAGTGCCTTTAACATTTTTTCTCAGAGAGATATGTGGCGGTGATCACTTGTATCGTCTGCTTGTTTGTCTGCTAGTGTATTTATCTATACCCAACATTATCTGGTACTCTCTGTGTGCTGTGCGGGTGTCGTCTGATGTGCTCGATATACATCTTATGGTCGCTATTGTTTTCTGCCGACCCTTTGAAAACCTTCGTAACAGTCATTTTGTATTGGAGGGATGTAACGTGAATAACTCTTTGCCTTACTAAATAATTAAATTATTAAAATAAATACAAATAAAGGTCTAATTTGAACATATGGTATACTAACAAAAATTAATAATTTTGCATGTTATTCTGCAGTGATATAAGCCAAACCCATAGCATGTAAGTAAAATATTAATTAACTGGAGTGTTTCATTAAGCGTGCCCATGACCTTAAACTGTTTAATCGTAGTCTTTTTTATATGATTATCACGAAGTACATATTTAGTATTACTTAAATCTGGCATATACGTAGTTATATCGATGACTGTAATGAATTAATTGGTACCTATTAAGGTGCATATCTAATAGGAGTTGAGTATTTTTAAGAAAACTCGTACGCAAACTTAACCATATGCACAGTATCCCCGGATAAAAAAGATTCTATCTATAGATACATGTAAGATCACGTATCACTAATAAAAATAAAATTATCCATACATAAATTCAAAGTTATGTATGAGCATTTTAAAAATTCCTATCATTTCCTTAAGTAAAGGCAAAATATTATTCACACGGTTAGGGAAGCCTGGAACGATTGTTTATTGTAATGATAATGATAAGCTATGAAACCTAACAGAAAAAGCCAAATAAAATTAATGTGTAATGCCATTAGCAATCGTCCATTTAACTCTTGACCGCGTCTACGTTGCTTGACTTCAATTAAACAGTGCTCATAGCTTATTGCGCTTCGCTACTCCAGTGCAGGATCGGGGAAAAGAGATGGGTAGGTTCTAATCTATCCTGAAGGTTTCCACAATGACTTAATGACTGCTGTCTTGTGTTAACAACGGGAATTGAAGTGAAGGTGTCGTGTGAACCAGGAAGTACTCATGAAATTTTTCAACTACGTTCATCCGTCTAACATCTGATCAGGCCCGTGATGCTACATGATTTGATAAGATGTGTAGCTTAGACTTGGCTGACCTGTCTTTTTTTCTCTATATCTCTATAAAATAAATATACCCAAATTTTATATCCTCACTCCACAGAAAATTTTATTCGTCAGAATTTTTACTTCGTCTTTTATACTAATTCCTTAAGTTCATTTTTGGCTTGTCCGGGATATCGATATTTTCGATAATTCATAGTCACACACATAATTCGTACCTACATACGTCACACACCCGTACAGACAGATGAAGATAATAATAATTAAAATTGGTCACGAAAGTGTAAAGGAGTAATATAATCGACAATCCTCAGGGATGGCTGAACAGTATAATCTTCATCGGTATGATGGTGGGTGCGTACGCGTGGGGCTCGGTAGCGGACACGTTGGGCCGCAAGCGAGTGCTCATCGCAATCTCCGTGGTGAACGCACTCGCCATCGTTGCCTCCTCCTTCAGCCAAAACTTCGAACTCTTCATGCTGTTCCGCTTCATTAATGGTGCCGCGTAAGTACTCATTTAAATCTTTATCTATAGGTTTTTTGATGTTAATCTAAAAAAATCTGTTTTCTTATATACGTTTTATTTAAGTACTATTCTAGTTGAAAAGGTCGAATATGGCGTTCGTAATTCTTGGGTTTTTTTGATACCTATTTTTAATTTGTTCATATGGAGGTTTTATGGTGTGCTCCTTTTGACCGTAATTATTACTTAATTTCATTTAGAAACTTGTTTTATCTAATAGATCCTTACCTATGAAATTGCCGTTCTGCTGTACTAGCCATTTCAAATCAAAATATTTCTTTTGGCTGATAATTTAAATTTCAAATTAAATTTATTTTTAAAACATGGAATTCTTTTTTCTAAAATCGTCATTTGTTTAATAGTTAGTGTTTTGTTTTCAACGCATTCGAACATTTTTCGTCATC
>DWPT01004927.1:0-12711 GCA_018251895.1 Agathymus mariae mariae | reverse complement strand
TTACCTACCCCCAACAACAAGAAGAACTCCTCCACCTCAACCACCTACTTACTTACCTCCCACAACAAGAACAACTCCTCCACCTCAACCGCCTACTTACTTACCTCCCACAACAAGAAGAACTCCGCCACCACAACCGCCTACTTACTTACCTCCCACAACAAGAAGAACTCCGCCACCACAACCACCAACATACTTACCTCCAACCACGAGAAGGACACCACCGCCACCGCCACCTACCTATTTACCTCCTAGTACAAGACAAACCCCTCCCCCAACTCGCCCCACACCTCGTCCAACACCACCCCCAACTCGTCCCCCACCACCACCGACTCAAGGTACAACTGGTTACGACTATCCCAAGCCCATTAACCCCTTACCATATCCAACAAGGCCTCCATACGTTCCTTCTACTACTAGACCACCAATCTACATCTCGTCAACGACTCAAGCCCCTGTTTTTATCACGACAAGACGACCAACCTATCCGACCTATATTCCTCCAACTACACGACCCCCTTTCATACCAGACCAAGGTTACTTTTACGACAAACCTGCAGTACCCTTCGTGTTCTAAGTAATTAATTTTAACAATAATCTAGTACCTACACTAAGTTGCCATAACTATATTTGTGATAATACCGAACAAGTACTGTGTACTTTAAGGAGCATTTTTGTTGTAGTTTTAAAGGTTTTTTCAATATTTTGTTTTTTCTGTACCAGATATATTTCTTTGAGGATGATTGCACCCAATTGTAAAATATAAGGTAATGGATTATCAACTAAAAAATGTAATTACTGGCAGTCAGTGGCAGTACTTTGCAGATGTAAACAATCTTGCTTGTTAAAAAAATGCTAAGTAAATTTAAATGAAAGGTAGTAAGTACCACAAAGAAACATGTTTATTTCAGGCTATAAACTTATAATACAATGTAATGCATGATTTTTATCCTGCATACTTTAAGAATGGAATTCTAATTCTAATTTTGATTTACGCCATGCAAGCTTGATAAATAGAATTGTCATTTTGATTTACACCATGCATGCTCGCGCATTAATTAGGCAACTAGTAACTTCAGTAAATCCACTGACTTTCGGTGTGAATTTGAAACTGTGTTAATCTAGCTAGCAGTATATATGCGTCGTTCGCCTATAATTCAAATTCTGATGTTTGATATGTATACACTATGCAAGCTTTATAAATAAAAAAGCCACTGTCATTTAATAAAAAAAAAATAATGCAAATGAAAAATTTTAATTCATCTTGATCGGCTAGCAAACGTCCAGATACCATAGAGACCATAAGACCTAAGAAGAAAATCTTGCATTCATTTAAAGAAATAACTTGGCAATAAATGTAATGGCTCTTATTAGGACGAAGAAACCAGAGAGTCCTTGGTCGAATTCATATAAAATTGTGACCTATTTTTTGTTTCAAATTTATTTAGTGAAGATACCGAAATACAGGAATTAATAGCTTGTACTCCGTAAATCAGAGTTTAAGGCGACATAAATTTAAGATTAATTGGCACTAAATATTATTTTCTCACTTCGTTTTAAAAAAATATATAAATTTTGCTTGATGAGTCTCTAGTCCACGGGATTAATTCACCATTTTTTTTAATCTTCAAAAATGTTTCACTATTTTTATGTATGTATAATGTAACTTGAATAGTACAAATATAAATGATAACGTGGATGTAAAATTTATATACTTTAAAGTTACCATACAGCTAGTAATATGTTTAAAATAATTTTATAATAATTTTAATACTCAAAAATCATGAAAAGGACACTGCCTTTAACTAACTATGTTTTAAGATTGTAAAAATATTTTTTAAATAAAAATATAATATAATCAATATTTTATCTCTTTTTACAAAAATATACTACTTACTAGATTTAATAATGAATCAACCGTAAACATGTTCAATCAAAATACTAATCAAGTATGGATGTTTATTTAAGTGTTTTGGTTGTACAGTTGGAAAAGAAAAGGATAGATCGCTTACTTTTTGGTTGTAACAATGTCGATGGTGTTCTTAGATTTAGAGACCTTACTGGGTATGGTGTTCATATGGTATACACCATCAGGTCACCTGTCTGCTCTCACGCTATTTGCTAATAAACCACAGAATGATAGGGTAAAAACTCTAACTAAAACCCATCATCATATGAAATTACGTTCAGCATAATGGAATTGGATGGAACATGAATCACGAGTACGTCGCTGAACTGACAACAATATCATTCATTTTACATTTGTGTATAATAAGTATTTTTTTGTTCAATGACAACTACGTGAACACTTTCACGAAGCCGCACGACAAATGACCATATATATAATTACTTAGATTGTCACACTTATCGGAAATTGCAATCGAGTTATAGCAGGAATATTTATGAGTAGATTCCTGCTAACATGCTTCTCTATAATTGAATGCCGCGGCTTTATATTGAACCGAAATGTTGTCTTGTAACTTTTAAATGATGATTTACGTTGACTTAATAAGTTCCAACACAGTTTGTTTCAATAATCTCTCAATAATCAAATTAGACTTGAAGAAAGTGTATTTGAGACATCTGGCCACTCCAGTTTTTTTATGTGAATAGCCGACAAAGGAGCACGTTAATTAATGTCGGCTGTTAATGAAGTCAAATCTAAACACAAAGCAATTGGCAAGACTGCTGGTGGTTCTGTATGTCACCAGGTACAGGTGGAACTATGCTTTAAGCGTACACGATGGCGATTAATGACGTGGTCTTTAAACAAAGCCTTCTAAGCCAACTAAGCAGCAGGCTTCGGCTGGCACTAAAATTTCCGAGACACGCTGTTTCTAAGGTGTCTACTAATTTACAGTAGCAACATGATGGAGACACTCCAGTTCTTTTCAATTACGATTAGTCTCCGTTCTCTTCACTGCATCGATAATAGGCTAAAGCTAAACAATATTAATTTCCGCCCATCGCAATGCGGAAACACGATGTAAAGTGTAAATAGTATGTATATTCATCAAGCTAAAGTTTATAGCGGAGAAATATGCAAAATTGAGATAAACATAATATAATAGGCGTTTCACTCGTTCAATGCGGGGTGATGCATCGGCCGCTGCCTCGCCGGACACGCTCTGACGGTTTGTAGTGGTGTGAAGATAGGCGAGAATATCGACAATTGACTGACTAGGATGGGTCACGGAGTAAAAGGAGTCGATATCAAACTCTTTAATCAAAATGAAGTTTAAATTATTCATGGGCTCTCCTTCCACATTACTTCAAATTCTTAAGTAGGTTATATTCTCAGGAACTATAGAACTTTGGATTGCGAGGCAAGTTATTTAACAATTTACTGTAACAACAAATAATCACTAATTTACCATGGTTGCAATTATTATTGTTTAGTATTTAAAAACAACATTGTTTTCTATCTAATTATTGTTATCGGAACATATTCTTAACGCGGTCTGAGATAAAATCTAATTTTCACTTCATGTACATCTATCACACAAAAGGGATCTAACTTTCTTTGTTCAGGCAGCAGGATCAATACCGAGAAATAGTTGTTGGATTTAAAAATTTGTGTCCGTATTTTCATTGAAACCTTGGTGCTTCTACGTATGCGCCGAAAGTACTCCGAGGGAAACATAAGAAAGTAGATATTTCATAAAACTTGGTCGCTTCCCCAAAGAGGTTGGATAATTTATCCTGGAAACATTCTCCCGACAAAAAGAAAAACAAAAAAAAACCTTTCGGTGCGTTGTTTGAAAAGTATCAGATGTTTAATAATGAAAACTATCGACATTATAATGAAAGTTTCCACACCTACCCTACGTATTGCAACAATCTCTAAGAAGAAAACATCGCACCGAACAATCGCAAATAATTCACATTTTTGCGCGCGGCCGCGTGCAGTAAACAAGGCATTCTTCAGTCGGGAATAGTGATGTGAACATGTCGAGTGACGGGTCAGTCAGTTCTCGTATCAGCCAGTTTGGACTGTACAGGACTATCGACGCGCGAACAGAAGAGTTCTTGAAGCTGTCGAAGAAGAGACAGATTAAACAAGGATGCGTTTGTGCTGCCATTTCTACCGCCCTGACGGTTACCATTGTAGTTGTAAGTAGACTGTTTCGACCCCAAATAAAACTGATCACTGATTGTAAATTCGTAGAGTGCTAATTTTTTATGTTTTAAATCTTAGACGTTAGTATTTTTTCTTGATGTATGTGTAATATAAATATTTATGACTAATTGCCAACACTTCGATTCTTTTTAGATAGTTAGTTCCTAATCTATTAAACATATTGTTTTATAGCAATTCATCTCAAAATTGTGACAATTTAGACGTTTATTCGTACGCCAAAGTTGATAATTAATTATGTTTTTAATAAATCATTTTTATGAATCTGACAAATATAATACTCATAACAAGTATATGATATTTAATTAACCCGAACTTGACTTCCGACGTATATAAACATTTAGTTTTAGATACTCCATATTCCCCATTTTATACTTCAATTTGTTGATTTCAAGGAATACTAACATTAGTTTAAATATTTTTCTTGAAACAAGCACATATTTATTTCCCTTAGGATCGTTAATTATAGTATAAAAATGTCCATACACCAATCAACTTTTTATATCGCACAAATTAATCGTAACAGATATAAAATAAGTCCTAATATTATCAAGTCTTACTCAATATTCAAATATAGTTCAAATTTCTCTACACATTACATTTATTTACAAAACATTTGTATTGATGTTGTGCTATTTTCAGCTCTTTAACTCATAGACAATTAAGCCATCGGTTCAAACTTCTTCAACCATTTACCAGGAGTTAACCGCTAATGCTTTGTTGGATTTTCAAATGATCGACTTTTCAGTAAAAATAGCGTGATATACCATAATTGAACCAGCTTCTGGTTTTGCCTGTAATTTGAAAAGAGAAATTTTCACAAAATACGTCGAAGCATAAAACGACATCTGTCAAAAAATAGGAAACAATTGAGGCAATTACCGACCACGACAAGCGTAACTTAGAAATAATGTGACATGTGTGTGCGCAGAGCCATAGAGTTATGCACACAGTAATGTTAGAATAATCTAGAGGGCTAAATAAAACTATAATGCCACAAAATTTAAATTTATTATTAAAGTAATCTATCAGAATCGAACATTAACATAATTTTGAAAGTATAGTGCCGTATGAATACTGTGTTTAATTTTATTATGCAAGTTATCTTTCCAATGGCCTTTTTCTATAAGCCACAATACTTATGTTATACAACGTTAGGTTTCTTCTATTCTGTTTTTTGATTATTTCATATGAATTATTTCGTAACATATAGTAAATATTAGAAATGTTCAATGCTATATAAGTTCAATGATTGTATTGTATCTTGTATTATCTAATGCCTCGGCAACTAACAGCAAGTACATTTTTGTGAATGTCCCTCGGAATGTCACGACGAGAATACATGTAGGCATTAAGATACATAAAGTAATAAGGCATTAGTAATCAAACTATATACATTTATAAATCTACTAGGCTTTACTAGCAACTTCATCCGTGCTGTCTTTTTTTTTCCAAAGTTAAATGAAACAATGTTTGAGTAACAAAAAAACCAATAGCCTCATCTATCATGGCACTGCGCTATAATCGAATGAATTCCTACATCGGACAACTCGACGTACAGCAGGTATTCACCCTTATGTAGTGAAAGTACCACCTGCATGGATGACGCTGTTTGCGTCTTCATTTATTATGCGCACTGCAAAGAACTAGAATGACTTGCCCGCGTCGGTGTTCCGGACATACGTGGAAGTCTTGAAGAGGAAACTGAATAGATTAATATAAGTTAGTGCGTTCAACATCTTAGATTTGATCACCATTAACCATTAGGTGGGATTGTTGTTAAGCATTAACTTATTTAATTACTTAATTTATAACTAACTGGGTTTTTAAAATTGCATTCATGTATACAGCGCCATCTAGTGGATTTATAAAGAATTATCTTATATACTACAGTAACGTCGATAATGTATATACACGTTTTAAAAGGATAGTATATATAGCATGGTTATTTTTTTTATTACAAAAACCTACCCTTTCCTGGATAAAAAATAATAATTTCGTTGTTAATCCAAGTAATAAACTATATGTGTATTAAAGTTAGTCCAAATACGTTCAGTAGTTTTTGCGTGATTAAGTTACAAACATTTAAATATATAAACTTTCACATTTATAATATTAGTAGCATAGTGTATCCGTATGATTGTATAATTAGGAAAGTATCATAAGTACCGTAAGTAATATTTAATTTAGTTTAATAATTTTCGTAGTTCAGTAATTGATAAGAAACGATTTAATGTTAATAAATTACGTGACGAACTAAATGCAAAACTTTTTATTTTAATCGATAATATAAAACTTTATATGAAAAATTCACATTTCGCACTCAAAAACATTTCATTGCTTTGTAGTTCTGAACGATTTTAATCTCTGTGGTAAATGTGCTTGCATGCGTGACGATGTCTACAAAACTAAGTATTACGTTCAATAATAGCAATCTTGATATCTGCATACTCTACAGAATTTCGGCGCTAAGCACATAACAATCAGAAATGAGCTACCAAAAAGGTGAAAATGGAAGCGGCGGATGAGGCGCGTGGTGCTGAAATATCGCAGTGATATAAATCAGTTTATTTTCCGCAGCTGCTATGTTGGTGCACCAATTATAATAATGATAGTTTTGTTCCACACTCAACCCATATGCTGTCAGTAGTTTAAATCCTCAAATCATTTTTTTTTGTTTATAATCTTTTTTTAAAAAATATATATTACATAACAATATGAGCTGAGCATAACAATGTTTATTCCGTCATAACAAAATGGTACTGCAACTACAATTACGTTTTGCATATACATACTTTGTTCTTGGCAATGGGTTCTGAATCCAACGATCATTACTAACAAACACTAATGGACTGTCAATAACTCGTCATTGTCATATATTTTTTTATCTATACATATAAGTAAATCTCAAAATATCTGACCACGTGTATTTCGTAATAAAAGTACCTAATGTAAATCAATAAGTTTGATCGCATGATTTCTCCATTTAGTTGCTAAGAAATTATATTTTCAATATACATATTTACGTTACGTATTTTATAAATAACGTATTTTAAAAATTACATACGAGTCTCATTTCTAACAGCATACATTTTGTTCATTCATTGGTGTTTTAGTAGATCAGTTCCATGTTCTACGGTAAGTGTATGTTTTATTAACAATATCATTGTTTTATAACATTAGTGAATTAATTGTTCTCTTCATGTATTGTAATGAATTCGTCATTCGTAAATAATTAACTAAGTAAATTGGATGCGGTTGGTAATTCAATGTGTGTCTGCTCATGTAAATTCCTTGTGAATTCTCTATCTTAGGCGTCAAACCGTTTGTCACAGTTGCTATGATAGACACCAGTAGTTAAACTACATGGGGCGTAAGCGTGACATAGAAAGTTCCCCTCTCACAATTCACACTGGAATAATGTATCTCCACGTTGAAAACTTAAGAGATCCATACCGTTAAGGTTATGATATTTACTGTTAGTGAAAAAAGTTCTAAGCATCGGCTATCATAATTAAAATAGTATGTTTTTCGTTTCAGACAGTCCTTCTGATTTACGAATACAATGTCATTGCTGAAGCAAGAAGGAGCAGTCATAAAACTAACTGGCTTGGTCTCATGAATAATAGTGCTGATGATTCAAACTTATTAGAAATACTCAATAAAGAAAAGATTGATATTGACAAGACTACACTTAAATTACTCCCAATACTACTAAAAGCACTTAGACAGAATAATTATATGGATATAATAGAAGAACCCACTACAAGTCGCTATATACCACATGAAAAAAAAATTACTACGGAAACAGCTATCACAAAAAATATTTTTGCAGACACTAGAAACTGGATGAAAATACCACATTCACGACTCTATACTATAGAATATAAAACATCACCAATAGTTTACTTCAAAAATCCGACAAGAAATACGGAATATTTTACAAAAATAAGAAAAATCAGAGATTATCAAAGAATATTAAATTATGTTGATAAAATGATAAACGAAAAAAATTATTTAGGTACCACACAACCTATGAGGAGTGATTATAGTCACACTGAGCAAAAATATAAAATGATTACCCCCACTCAAAAACACAAACCAACGCCGAAAGTTGTAAACAAACCAAAAACAACTCTAAAGAGAACAATAGAAGAAAAACAAACAAACTGTAAATGTTCTCATAAGCTGAGTGAAGTTATGTACAAACTTTTGAATAGCGTTCAGCAATTATTGTCATACTTTTCAGGATCCAATTTAAAGGATAAGGTGCATTGTAATATTATTACACCGACTGAATCAAAACTTTTAAATGAAAAACCTACAATTAAAAATATATACAAGATAGTAACTGAAAATAATAATGTTTACGAATCCGAAATAACCCAAACTCCATCATATAAAACCTTTCTTAATAGACATAAATACATAATTGACACTCCGTTAAAAAAAAATGGTATACGAAGAGACCATACAGTAAATGCAATTATGAATTTCATAAAACCTAAGATTAAGAAACATAATGAAGTTGAGATAAACTTTGAATCTAATGAAGCTTTCAGTACAACAAATGGTTACGAAAACTCACCAAACATCAATACTAATACAAAAATATCAACTGAAGCCGTTACTACTGTAGTAGATTACGCTCAACAAAAAAGAACATATGATGTATCACCAGGTATAAGATCACCACTTCCAACATATCCTGAAACTGATTTTAATGACAATGATGATTATGCAGAAACCACCGCAACAACTAAAGTAGTAGCTAATAGTTTTAGTAAGCATGATACGAATAACTTAGATTTAGTCAAGAATAACTTGGTATCGGAAAGGAAAAATATTTCTAACGAAGATAAATTATATATATTTAAAGGGGCAAGAACCAGTGAAAAATTGTTTAAAAAATTTGAATTAATGCGAAAAATGGGAAACTTAGTTTCGAATGATGAAATTAAAACTCTTTTTATACCAAATAAACATCGTTTTGCACCAATTTTTAGACAAAATACAAAATTAACTACTCCTAAAACGAAATCGATATTAAATAAAGTAAATATCTCCACTACTATGAAACCCACTGAAATAAGTACAACCTTTAAGTCTGCAAACAAAGCAAAAAGAACAGAATCTGAAGAAAAAAATTTGAAACAAAATGATAATAACAATTTTACGTCAGAAGAAAAAATTGAGAACGTGTCAGACGAAAATATTTCAAAAGAATTTACTTTAAAACATATAGAAGAAGCAATTATTATATTAAATAATGAAACGACAACGAACCAAGTTGAAAATTACAAGAAAATCTTGGCAGATACTTATCAGTGGGAAATGCCTAAAATAGAAGAAAATGCTACTTTAACGAAATCCATGCTTCCACTAGGCAGATCAACATATTTGGAGATGCAGAGAAATGATTGGAAACATGAAGAAAATCATGAATATGATAACGACATAAATTATATTTTCGATTAGATGCAGTTGGTTGCTTGCATTTCCCTTATTAAATTTATACGATTCAAGAGAATCAAATAACATTTTATTTATATACCCTTTATTATATACCTAGATAGATTCGATTTTTACCAAAAATAAATTAATGCTTGACAACAATCTCATGTGATGGTAAGTGGTGACGGAAGTGTAAGATGTTCAACGTTTTCATTTATAAAAGCCTATAAAAAGGGAAGAATTTAATCTTAAAGACTCCCACATCATAAGTCGGCAAGAACACCGACGCAGGCATTATGTCAACTAAACTTAAATTTAGTTTAATGACATAACTTGTATATGTGAACATGTAATTTTTAATGAGCGAAGCCTTATGTTTCTTGTCATATCATATGTATCGTAATTTTTTTTGTACTTATCTACATCATAAAAATGCACCAAATAATACTATACCAAATAAAAATAATACTAATTCACTCGTCTTAACTCTCCACTGTTTCCTTGCCCTCATACAATTTTTATAAAAACGTATTTTAACTACGAATTGTACGTTTTCTGCATCTTTCTCCTTTCAGATAAACGACCTCTAATTGTCTTTTACGCATTTTACAACCGTTTTTTTCTATGAAAGTTGCTTACATCCTATTCAACTGTTTGCTTCGATTCAAATATAATAGGTTTTTCTACAGATCGTTACGTAACGTTGTAATCAGCTACAGATTTTTTTAGGTGTCGTTAGTCTTTAGTATAAAAAATAAATAACTATTTTATTACTTTTTCCAGATAGTTCTACTGATCTACGAATATATGATTGTTGTAGAAACAACTATAGTACAAAATAGAAAAAGTTTTAAAAGAAATAAAACGGTTACACTAACCGATCAACCCATTGCTGATAGATTAGATCGTAGCTATTTTGGATTCGATCAGGACTATTTTGAAAGTATGCCTCTTCTTGTAAACGCTATGCAGGAAAATAGTTACGCTGACCCGTCCACAGAAATATTTGAAACTCCCCATAAGAAGCGAAATTTTCCTGACATACGAAACATAAAATTTACAACAGAAAACTATCGTGCAATAAAAAGAACCAGCCCGCGACCTTTTCTTTATGAGTACAGAAATCCCATTCCTACACCGTTTAGTAAGACTCACGGTAAATCACACGCCTCAAGAAGCTGGGTCGAAAGTTATCGAAACGCACAGAGATTAAAAAATCTCAATGAAATAATTAGATATTTAGAAAGAACTATAAATGCTAAATTTGGAGATCTTAAAACCCAAGCAAAAACTCGAATTGCTTTTTCTGGAATCTATGTCGAGCCATATAAGGAAGAACTCAAGGATTCAGATGTAAATGATTTAATAACTCAGAGTTCTGGTAAACATGAATTTAAATTTAACCATAAATTCGATCCTTTATATACATTTAAGCCTGATCATCCAGGAGAAATAAATTTATTAGCTGAGGGATTAAGATTTGCACCAGCACCAATGCTGCATTTTGTAAACGAAATAGTGCCCAACATGCCAATATTCAAACCAATTTCTAACAACAAAAACAAATGTTTCGGTCATGGATGTAATAAAGACGAGACTAGAACTTCTAAATTATCTAATTTAAGTTCACCCGACAAATCAGACTTAAATGATGGCAATGCAATTAAGCCGTTTGGAGTTTATCTTAATCTATATCCGATACACCCAACTAACCCTATTGACACTGTTAGTTCGGCTGTGTCCACATCCAATGAATTAGATAAAATATATTTTACAACATCCCGACCAAGGTTTCAGTTTAGAAGAAAATCATCTTTTCCAGTTAGACGCACATCCATGAAAAGCAGAACAAGATCGTCAAGTAAAATGAAATACAAAAGTTCACCAAGACCTTACGATGTGACTAAACTTCGCGATACTGAAACTAGTACAGTTCCAAAAATGATAGTCCATGTCAATATTGTTTCATTCAAACAAGAAATTGATAAAAATAAGAATAATACTCAAAAATTTAATGATAGTACTCAGATAGAGCCTTTAGTATCTTCTACACCAAGTTCTTTTAAAACAATTATCGATGGTTATCCCATTCTGAATTCTTCTCATGTTGAAGATTACCATTTCGGAAGTTCAGGAATAATTGCTATAGAAGAAAGAAGTACACAACTTTCAACACTGCCCATCATCACTCCAATTAAACCAGGTTATGGTATAACAGATACCAACTCTGACATTCCAAAAATGGATGCCCCAGAAGTGATAAAATTTAGTCCAGAAGATGCAAAAATTCCAGATCAATATTTAAATCTACAAAAAACCGACAGGAGGCAACTAGATATATCACAAATGCCAACTTTTGATGAGCCAATGAAAGAATATGAGAATCTTATTGAAAATAGAACACTAATTACAAAACTAAGAAATTCTGACACTTTGAGTAAAAACTTATCATTGGATTCCACAGAAAATTATGAAGAAGTAACACAAACATATGTTCCACAAATAAATGGTCACTATCGAAACAAACATAAAAGTTTAAGCACTTTATTAAAGGAAAACTCTGAAAAATATAGACGAAAGTTAGAAATGTCTGCTTCTAATATTCGTAAGTCGACTTATGTGCCAATGTATGTGGAAATTAATAGGAATCACACTGGATATCGCACTGATGACACGACAGATCAATAAAAGTTTTTTTATTCGTTTTATTAACTATCTACGAATTTAATTGTGCTTATCTGTTACCCACTCATTCCAGTGCACATCAAAAAATGTCTAATATGTGATTATGAAAAACTAGACTCGGAAACAAACAGAAAGGAAAGATAAACATGTCCCGTGCTATTTATAGATTTGAATCGTACCTTTTGTACCATCCCACCGATTTCTACCTTTCAGACACTAGCAATATAAAACATTGCTATTATTGCGTTAAATATCCTAATTGTTATTTTATTAATATCAATTGTTTCTCACGTTCCACTAAATACAATGTGTAGCTATCATATAATGTTTAAGCGTCATTGTTCAATACAATTGTTATTAAATTAAAAGGCATGTTTCATTCAAATGCTTAACTCCTGGATAAGTTTAATAGCATATACGTCAATGAGTGAGGG
>DWPT01004926.1:0-12712 GCA_018251895.1 Agathymus mariae mariae | reverse complement strand
GGCTGACTCAAGCAGGAGGGTGGTAGCTAGCCAGGCAGACTTCACGAAAAGATAATACTACCAATAATAATATTAACAACTTAATAATAATATTGATAATATAATCTTTACGCAAAGCCCTACCACCAAGCAGATTGGCTCCTGTCGCCTCTTACGACACCCTGTTTTGCCAGCGTGGGATTGGGGGGAGTATTCTAGGCCGCCCCAATATGGCTTTGAGGTCGGTTAAAAATTGCAATAAATAAAAACTGTGAGTAATGTAAATTATTCTCTGTATAATATTATGTAACACAATATCAATAATACTATTAAAAATAATCTTAATGGATTTCCATATAAGCAAGTTAAGATGAACATTGTGTCTGCGAAATGCCAGCTTGATTCGATGCGAATCTATGGACCACTATACTTTGAACTGCTCTCTAATGGTTTTGATAGTTTACAATTACGACTTAATAAGTAAGCAAGGGTTACGAACACTCATAATGCCTTTTTAACACAAGTTATTAAAATATAAAATAATTTACATTTGAAATTGGTCCAAATTTTTATATCACATCACTGTCTCGGTACATCGAATCAAAAAAACTTAAATTTTACCATTACATTTTCTCGTCACAATATATTTTCTCTGGAACCGGCTGAATAAAACAATGAACAAATTAATAACTAAATTCTAATGTGATGGGTTAAACCCGAGAGAAACATAACTAAATATAATCTAAATTGCAACATGTCATATGATGACATTTTACTCGTAAATTAAATTCGTTAGAATAAGTACATTTGTTCTATAATTTAAAAACTACAAATTTAAATGTAGTTTACGAAAATTAAACAGAGTAAACCCGAAATGTGTAATTTCAAATAAGCCCGTTTCTTGAGAATGTCAATAACCGGGAGATAGAACCATTATTTTTACACTTAATGCCAGCAACAATAACCCTTAACACACGTATACACACAGGACAGATAAATAAATGTATACTCAATATTTCAAGAGAATTTCATCATTTTATACTTTTTGCAGGTGTGCTGAGATTTCCCTTATATTAAAATACTCGTAGCTAGATATTTCCATGAAATGGTAGTTAAATATATACTCCTACAAAAGAGTCCAAGCAAATGTTGACTACTGAAAAACGTCAAAAAATATTTGCGAAATAATTACAAATTGAAAGCATCAACCGTCGTTACTCCCGCCACATTTTAAGGCACACATTTACCGACAAAGCTGTTCAACGGGCACTTCACTACCAATCCATTCATTACAGAACCGCACTGCCTCCGACCGCGATGCAACACTAGCCGTTTCGAATTCGAATTTTTTTCACCAATTCCCGTCCCGCGCTATTTTACATACTGACAGTTTTGCGCGCCATTTTTTACGGTGTTTGTTTTTTTTTTAATCTGTGAATGCACGATTGTTGATTTATTCAGCGTGGGTGAACGGGTGAGTCGATATTACATATTTTGGAGATGTTTTAGTATTATACATAATTAATGCATGCTCTTTGAAGTGTTACCAATATTAAATTTATGACATTATTTTTCTATTAGTGCTTATCACAACTTATTGTTGTGAAGAACATAAAACTTTTCACATTAATTTCTGAAAAAAAGCAACAGGAAAATTACGTTAAAAATATAGCATACGAGTAACAACCATTGCGATGTTTCAATAGATCGTTACTAAACCTCTTTGACTGTTGAAAAGGTTCATAACATAAATACGAGCCAGTATTTGTATTGCCAATTGTATTGCCTATATTTATTTACATGGCGTTTTATTATACGTCGATAAAATGGTACTATGTTTTATGAGAATACTAATGTATGTATAGTAAAATATAAAAATGTAGACATTATTATGAGTAATTTATGAATTCATTACAGTTTTAGTAGCGAGCACAAAATTTATATGTGATATCTCGGACAGTCTGACCTTTTTGTCAGTTCTGCTCTCATTTATTTTGATGTTGTTTCTTTTTGTAACCTGTGGTCCAGTCGGTGGACTCACAGAGCTTTCCGTTAAAAACAGACAAAACAAAATAAAGACATGGATGTTGACAGTTATAAATATTCTTTAATTTTATCAACATGATGTGAATTAATTTTCTTCATTTGTATCGATTTATTAGTAAGTATATAAGTATTTTTATCATCTGTTTGTTTGCCAGAAACGTCTACTAGAGACTAAGTTGACTGACGTTTGTTATGTTGTCAATGACCAGTATGTAGATATATACCTAGTATTCCAATTAAAAGTATCAAATAAACAATGTTTACGTAATATTTCGTGAAAAATGTCGTTCCGCTTCACGCATCACCGCCTTAATGGACCTCAATGAAACTGCGCATAGTGGAACCGCTGTTTCTTATATTAAGATATTACCTAATGTTTTGTCTCAAACAAATTGCAGCAATTGGTACACACTGAACGATCAACTGGAATTCTGTAATTAAGTAAAACATTTACGCATACGTATCATTAAGACAAATAAAATCGGCTGTTTTAATATACGACAGCTGTTCATTCAAAAACGCAGATTAATGTGACACGCATAAGTATCTGTATATAACCGTTCATCTCATGCGAGAAAAGTCAAGACAACTCCCTAAGTGCGGCAAACGTACCGCCTGCGCCTGCGCAAGTCTTCATAAGATGCATAAAGCACACAATACACAACCCGAATACACGAGTGTAGTCGCGATCTGTTGTGTTGAAGTGTTTCTTATTGAAGCATATAAAATAAATCATCGTCCGGATCTGACATACTTTGGCCCCGGTTGATAATATGATGGACCGCTCAATTGAATGCATCCGTGCACTGAAGGGCACGTTAACGTTGCGATTATTATCATCAGATATAAGTCATTGACCAATATCGAAGCCCTTCTATAGCCTTAAGAAATTCCGATAGCACTATCCATTAATCCCTTCCGCCACTGTTCAGTGAAGCAGTTCATAAAAATGCTCTAAGTCTCCTCAGTCACGACGGGAACCCTGTGCTCTACAGTGTCCCCTGATGCTTGAAGCGAGCCCAAACGTAAACGAAGCAATGTAATTACGGCGCATATCAACCGATTCAAGTTACTCAGCTCGCAGGAAAGGCCATCCGGTATTCTGTCAGGCGTATGTCAGATTGTATAAAAATATGCCGTCGGCCTTATTCGTCATTTGATGTTTATATATATACGACACAACATCGACAACCTCGATACGATCAGCAATACGTCCTTTAACACATACAAACAGATACAATAACTCAATTATCAGAAACAATTCGTATTAAATCGACGATTACAGAAAGGCCTTTAATAACGCTTCCGCTAAAACGGTTTAATGTCATTTTAACAATCCATAATTAGAAATCCGCAAGTACATGTATGCTCGGTCGAAGAGACCCTGAGATTAGTTTTGTAAGTCACCAACATACCAAAACTTTCTGCGATGCGTGGCTTTTTTTTTCTCTCACTGAAGTAGGTCATTGAGTAGATCAAAAATACTATTAAAAATTTGCACTGAACGAAGAAAGTATATCATAGAAGCGCGAGCGTATTCGTGTGCGTAAGTTACCGTATTCTCATTTCAGAGTACTAAGTAATTTTTATAGCATCAATTGTAGCCATTCACCCAATCTACTCTGAATCAACCTTCAGACTTTAATTACAACAACAATATCATACCCACACTGGCCCACTGAGAAGTTTAAATCTTAGAGCTTAATATACACGAATGAACTAAAATGTTGTTCCACAAGTCAACGAAATGATTGCGCATCTTTACTCAAGTACTTTATGCAACTATTAAAAATGAATAAAATAAAGCATAAACGTTCATATACCCACACAAAATCAAGTCTCTCAACAAAAATATGACTCAAAGACCCTAGAACAAAAATTTGTCTGTCACGTAAATGTCTGCCGGGGCCGGAATCGAATCCGGGACCCCTCTATCGCTAGGCAGGAAAACCACCTACTGGGCTATGGTTATATGGAGGTTATGTCGTTTAAAATATTTTAATTTTATTCAAATACATTGCATTCATGAATATAGAATAACGTGTTATACGAACATGTAGCTTGGAGCATTCATTATTATATTTTACACAATTTCTACACGATAGATTGTATCGTACGCATTTGGACAACCATTTAAAGTTAAGTGACCTTTATCAGCAATCATTCTTCATTTCAAATCGTTACTTATTAACAAAAAATATCTCAGTTGCATAGCAATTAAAAATTAAAAGATACGACAAAAAAAATTACGATGCCTCGCGCAAAGCAAAGTTAAGCCTTCAAAGACATTTTTCCCGCGTTTACCTGTATATTCATTATTGTTTCCAATTGAATTCTACATTGTATTGATATCAATTGATTTAAATGGATGGTTTGGAGATTAGAATACATATTTCTATAAATTACTTATCACAAATAACATCGATTGGCTCACCGAATCATTTCTATTAGAGAATAACTACCACATTTTTTATTATGACTGCTAATAATCCAGTCTAGCGAACGTTCCGGCCGAGGTTTTCGAATTGAAATCCGCGCTGAAGCATTTATGAGGCAGCAAATCTCCTTCCACCTGCATCGCAGAAAATCCTAGTGCCTTAAAACCATTCTGCAGGAGGCATCACGATATCTTCTAATAATTGAGAAGGCTTTGAGAATATTTCACAACGTTCTTCTATTACGAATCTTTTGTTACCCGATGCCCTATCGCGTAGATAACAAGTGGTGCCTAGGTCACTTTTTTATCCATTAACCGTTATGAGCAATTAGTGGTACGACAAACAATTTCGTATTACCTGTGGTTCTATCAGGAGAACTGTCATGAAAATTTTATTTATTGGCGTTAGTCACTGAAGAGATAGTACTAATATAAATACTTTTATTTATGGTTTTACTTATGATTTACAGCTTTTATTAATTATAATAAATGTTTACACACTCACACCCCCGCACTAGTATGGCCATGACACAAGAACAAACATTTATTTGTCATTTACATGTCGAATCCGGGACCCCTCGCTCTGCAGGTAGGGTCACTACCAACTGGGCTATGGGGTCGTCTTGATTTTAAGATTTGCTAAAATTTTGATATATGTTTCACAAATTCATAATTAATTTTGTTTACTTGTGTTCCAATACAAATATTGCGTGAGGAAGCTACTGGTCAACTGGAGTATAGGAAGCTGACTGGTACCTAACGGTTACAACGAAAACGTACTTGGTAAGTACGAGTGAATTATGCGATCGTATATTTATTTCCATAGCTCTCCGCTTCTCGTCTCTGGCGTGTTCCTCCAGTGAGCAACGTGCGGTCAAGCCTGTTTGTATTTTTACACCTGAAATAAATACGGCACAAGTTTGTGATCGTTAAGGACGAAAGTGATTGCTATCAGGTCGGTTTTCGAGGTATTGCGACACTTCCGAATGTAAATCAAACTTGAGAATGTATCCGTATGTATGGTAAAACTTTAATATTTGCTACGTTCGCTTCGATACAAACAAATTGTAGACTTTATTATGATGCATCGACACTGATAGGGAGTAGGATGATACCGCGCGCAACTCAACCTAGCCTGCACATAGTCGGTGCCATAGAACTTGCTGCATTCTGCTTCAGTTTATATTCAAGATAAAAATGCGCTGTTATCAATAATGTTTGGGTCATCAAGAGTTTTGTTTACATTGCGCACAGCAGCACGAGCGGCGCCATCATCGACGACGTCATCGTATATATGACACACACATACCATAATTTCGAGTTTTCTGGTGGGGTCCGGCTGGTTGGATAAGTTCACCGGCGGTTGTTACAATCTAAGAGTCTTAATAATAAATGGACGTCCAGGTTCACGGAGGACTACAGCATAACGAGTTATAAACAAATATAGCTTATGTTACAAGTAACAAAGCAATAACAACAAATAAAAGAAAAGTAACGCGATAACAAACTAAACATGCGACTATTGTTTTTAATGTTCCGATTAAAAAATCTCACTATAGTAACTGTGACTGCATTTTTTAATATTCTAATTTGCTCCAAAAGTGATATAAAAAATGATTATGTGAATTTGTTTACTTAAGACATAAGTCCTTGGCTGGTTGTATCAGCTAATTGAATCAAATTTCAATTTTTCCCTATCAGTACATTCGTAAATTAGCTTGTGACAGATAAACACGCGAGTGATCATAAGGATTCCATTTTTTTTATATCGATACAACAAACCAGGAAACGAGCCACCTGATGGTAAGCGGTCGGTGTCGCTCATGGACATCAGCAAGACCAAAGGTATCACCGATGCGTTGTCAATAGTGGTATTAGTAGTGAAGAAAGTAAGAAAGAAAGTAACGACTGCCAAGCCCCCAGCCGAAACACTACGAGTCGTTTGGCAGCTGACTCAAGCACGAGGGTGATAGCTACCTGAGCAGGCTTCACGGAAAGAATAATACTAGTAATAATATTAAAAACTCAATAATAATACTGATAATATCCTTACGCGAAGCCCTTCCACCAAGCATACTGGCTGCTGTCGCCTCTTAACCCAGACCCTGTTCTGTCAGCATGGGATTGGAGGAGTATTCTACGTCGTCTCAATATGGCCAAAAATATACCTACAGAACCCTTTAAAACAACAATTAAATGGAACTTCTAAGCGTTCCCGAAACGAGCGGAGGCACCGACTGTTCATTGGCTTCTCATACACGTCAAATGGATGCGGAAACGTTTTACGACCAGTCATCCTTTGAAAACTCATCCGACGACAAACAAAACGTTTTGGAGCCAGCGGTTAAAGCGCACTAGTACCAGGAGGGAGACGGTAATGGATTTTCCGTATCATTTATTAAACTGTGGAGCCAACGTCGCGCTGTACGTAAAGGCTCGTTTAGCTCAATGTTCGTTCACAACACAATCTGTGCAATGATAATTCTGGTACGGAATTCATATATCAATCACTCCAAAATAAGTAAATATTGTAACAAAAAACCGACTTCACTTTCAAGAAGGTGAATTTCTTTTATTCGTCTCTTATTTTTCACCCTTACGGTTGGTATCTTTTCTTCAAATTTAAGTGGGACCAAACGGGAAGTATAACCTTCTCTAACAACAACGGATTTGTCCAAAATAGTTTAATAAATAGATGAGTTAACAGGTAACAAACATAAAAATAAAACAAAAAAGCAATTTGGGTACCTTCTCCTGTTTTGAAGTCGCTTAAAAATTTGTTTAATCTGTGACGTTGAGAACTGCTGGCAAGCATGAAGAGTCATGACCTTTCATGCTTGCCACACCACCGTGTCCATAGGCATGAGAGAATCGCCAACAACTGTTGGCCCTAAAATGTACACATGCATACACGAAGACGTTTTCATAACCTACAATTATAATATAATAGTTAAGACACGTGATGGTGAAGCACATGACTCACTACATGACAATTGGTTTCTCATAAGAGTATACAATGGCTGAAGAATAAACCTTTGTTCTTACAAAGGTATGTGTATTTTATGTAGGTTTGAACGCTTTCTAGACCTTTTAGAATTAGTAGAGAAACCAGCTCATCAGAAGTAGTTTTCTGATATACGTTTAATAACCTGGCATTAACCTTTTAAGAATAAACATCTTTCGAAGATTTCTCTCCGATGAAAAACAAAATATATGGAAGCCAACATTTAAAACGTTGGTTAAATCTTTAGTATCATTTATGAAACATTGGCAGGCGTAGTGACTAAAACATGGTGGATTGCGTTACCTACATCTATTGACTATTTTCTCTGTTTATGTTTCGTAGTATGTATTATTTGGATTTTCCTTACCCGGATATCGTTACCCAAGGATCCGCATACTCGATACAAACATCCTGTGATGACCTAATAAACTAGATCGATTGAGAATTGACCACGTCCTTTGTCGCTACGTTATCTCAACTTTGATCTGAATGATTAATGAACAGTAAAAAATAATTTCGTTGGAAATATTATTAGTTGGTGATATTGATTAGAAACAGCTTCAAGCACCGTTTTTTTTTAAGTTAAGTATTATTGATATTTTATTCATTAGAGCTATTGTACTGTAGAAATCATAGAGATTTAAAGGTGCGCTTAATTTCAAAAGATATTTTAGTCAATCAGCACACTCGGAACAATGAAGTGAACAGAGAAGCAATTGTCACTTACTTGCGTTCAGAAAAAAATTCGAACGGAAATCTATTCATGTGTTGTTTGTCCATATCATTCCCAAAAGTAAGCGAACCCGGTCTTGGCTAGCAAAGTGTCCTATAACCTCAGCATTAAAATATTTCAAAATGTATGGCCATCCCGATTATGTCAATATTTACTATATTAAAAATTAGAATACATAAAAAAATGACAACAGCCCGTTCATTTCAGTCTTCTGTGATGATATATTTATATCACTCAATGACGTTTAACATATTTGTGTCTCTGGGATTATTAGTTAGTCACGACCAAGCACTAAGTATAACAACCTGACTGGCCACCAATTGACAGGTTACTGTTACCACAACCATTGACAGTACATTTTAACTAAGTCAAACGCCATGCTGAAAGTAAATGTAGATTGTTAATAATTGAGATTTATGAACGATAGAAATTTTATGTATGAAATCAAGAGATATACAAATGATTCCTTCGTTTGTTTTTATATTTCAAGCGTTTTTTTAACTTACACGGAAGTCTGAAGTCATTTTACTGACCCATTTTTTTAACATTAAACCATCCAACATAACACAAACCACCCAATACCTGAATACTTACTCTCATCTGGCACGAAAAATGTCCGGAACCATAACGGGGACCGGCTCTACTAACAAACTAAGAGCATGATCACTTCCAACTGGCATCATGCATAAGGGCTATGTTTTACGAAATATCATCTAAGCCAACAGTTCCCTAGGTTATGAAAATAAAAATCGGCAAAGATATAAACGTTGAAGTAATGATGTCGTTCCGAATACGACCGGATACGGTTCCGGTTTTTTCCGGATTTAACCCCATTTTATTCTGCGGCCGTGTAGCCATTAATTATCGGGTTCAATTTTGTTTTTAACAATTTAAAATTGCTTATGGTTTACATATCTTTTCATTATGTTCCGCAAAATGGACATCGAAGATATGTTTACTGAATTACAGAATATTTACAACGTTAACAATTTTGATTTTATTGTCTGTTCGATCAAAGATCCCTTCTTACGCTTTTTTGGTCGGACCAAGGTAAAACAGGAGAAGAAAGCAGCGAGAAGCAGTTAGCTGCAGAAGGTCCATCATCGATTTGAATGGTACTAAACTGGAGAGGGGTATCCAGCAGTGGACTTCTAAAGGATGATAGATGAATTAAATGTATGGAACCGCACTTGAGCGAACACATTGGACACTCGTTTTTATCAGGTACTCAATATTCTCTGATTAATTAATTAACTATGGTTTTTTGAATCAAATCCTTTTTGATGATCCTGCTTTTTACATCCCGATAAGCACAATTTAGTGTAAGTAATTCCAAAAACAACAGTTCGAATAATTTTATACGACAAAAAGTATGTTGTGTTAAAATCGAACCCTGTAGAAGTGACTCCGCATTATCAAACCCCGCAAAGTGAAACCAAATAAGGTGTACGAAACCGTCAAAGCAAAAAGATTACACTTGGTCAAAGAAACACTTTAATTTAATATTACACCTTAAAATAAACCATCCAACAGCTGTTTTCAGTTCGAATCAATTCTTTTTCCATAATTCTGGAACACCTTTATTTACATCTTAAAAATATTTATTTATACCTTATAAGTTAAAATGAATTTATAATACCCACATACATAGGTTGAAATAATTTATTTTAAACTTAGTAGTTCTGGAAAATCTGTGGTAAACGTCAACTGTCAATTATGTCAGCCATATATGTCAGCAGTGAGTACCATTGAACCCCACTTGCTCTCGAGACAGCGCCCGCAATGGACGTTGCGCGTTTATTTAAAAATTAAACGATAGGGCATGTGCATGGCATGTTGTGTGTACAACAACAACGTTTGAACTGTATTAAACCGCTTTGTTAATTTTGACACCGCTTCAACAAGTTAAAATTATCAGAAAAAAAAAACTGTTTGTATTTCTTGTTTATAATGTTTGTTTATTAAGTCCTATACAACTGAAGCGCTCCAAACAAACTAAGACAACTTCTGCCACTTGTTAGATGGCAACTACCACTATATTCTGTATATAACAATACACAGATGGCTTCTACACTTATAAGACCACATCATTGGTGGGTGCGATCGTTATTGTAAAATAACATAGGCATATGCGATGTCGAAAGCCTTCGGGTGGTTTAAACTCCAAACACTTGGATGGCCCACTAACCCCTTCACCAATCTGATAGTTTATTTCCGGACTCCTCAACAAAAAGAATTCCGTGCGCTGCAATGGGTTGAAGTCACTTAAAAAACCAGATACGCGATAAATAATTTAATTATTACATTCTTATAAATAAATTGTGATTACTATAATTATTTTAATTGCAACCGTTGACAAATGACGTGTCTAGACATTTGTCAGTCGAGGTAGAAGGGTCGTGAATAAAATGGTATGTCCATTACAATTATTGTTTATCTTATGCACAATAATTGGAAAGAGTAAAACGTACATAAAACATTTTATTGTTTACATCGTAGACTGACAATTATCCATTAGCCTTGATATAATAGTAAAAAGAATTCCGTTATAACAATTTTACCTGTACGTATAGTATTTCCGGCAGTAATCTAAGTAAGTAAAAAAAATTTAAGACCTTCACAAATGAATAACACATTAAGAGTGTACGGCCTTCACCCTTGTTTGGCCTACACCAACCTCCAAGACTCAGAATGCTGCCTGCTAAATAATAGTCATACAATTGCACCAAATGTCGAAAGTATTGAGATTGTGAATTTATTACGATCGACCTGCAGCTTTGGGATAAATGATTTTAAACTTAACTCGTCATAGATATTATTTTGCTATAGACAGCCAAAACAAGGCAGACAACATTTTAATTACTCTCTTAATTCAATGTACAACTTAAGTTATATTTTCTATTCCGAGGGAAAAGATCTTTTGGTTCAAAAATATCCTTGATTATGACCCGTTGAATAAGTTTTAATTTTCTGTGGTGTAATGTAATCCGTAGTTAGACAAAAAGACAGACAAAAATCCCAAAAAAAATTTTTTGACAACTATATGAAGAATAACATTTCCAAAAAATATAATGTCTAGATTGGCTTCGTCACAATTTCGTTATTAGGATAGATCTGATTTGATAAATAAGTATTGACACTATAGCTCCACGAGTGTCGACACCGTCCTCACCAATAACACGATCGTGTAGCACCACCGTGACATACCGCTCGCTGATCCCAAAACCAATACAGGCGGCATTAAAACTTGTTCATATCGTTCCTTTTATCACTCACCATGGGTTATATGACATGATAAATACTTGGCAACAACGCGCGACTCTAAATAAACGGAAGATCATTAAAGGTCATTAAGGATCATATATGCGGTTTTTATATTAGAAATTAAGATGTTAAATATAACGAGCACTTGCAATTGAGAACGTTTAAGTAATCAGTTATTTGAGAATAATTCTTTTAGGTATAAAATAACTTGTAGACGTAGGTCACTCCAAGACCCTATTGATTAAATAAGAAGAACTGACCAGTTTATTATTTTTGCTTTTTAGTGCAGTGATATAAATATTTTTAAAGTATTTTAAACCACCATTCAATAATAGAATAGGACGGAATCGAAAAGAAATGTTTTTTTAGAATCGAATAAAATTACATATGTATAAAAAATATTACATTACTAGTTTGCATTATTTATCATTACAAGAAAGTTATAAATTTAGACAAAGCACTAAACTACTCTTTATATTTCAAATTACAATTATAATACTCTTATTGACAATACTCATATTTAAATCTACTCTACACAACAATTATATAATCTCCCATATATCAAACACAATTGATTCCGCGATGAGATTACTATAATATTTAGTATTATGCCTACGAATGAACTGTAATTAAAGCTAATTATGATAATAAATGGAACTATAACGACTTATACTTAAACATAACGCGCACATACATTTAAATAACATTATAATGAACTCGTCCCAGAATCAGCTTTTATTTCAGTCGGATGACGAAGATCCTTCACTTGGCACACAGTTTTGCTATAAAGCTAAGTCATCAATCCGCTTCAACATGAAGCTAGTAATTTCCGATTTCAAGGGATTTATTGACGTCATTAAGGAAGTTGGTGAACAGATTGTAATTAATTTACAAGATTACATCTAAATACACCAGAACGTTATCTTACTTCGAATTAAAGTTATTTATTTTATTGCTTTATTTAATGACCAGATGGAATTTTGCAACAAATACTTAACCGAGCTCATGACTAGCTATCAAATTGACAATTAAAGTCACCATGCCACACGTTGAGATCTTAACTGAACAAACTAGTAAACGCATAACATTGATAGAAGTGATATGTACATCTTTCCCGTCTTAGTAAGACATGGATTTGATTCTTGCACGCATATATATATGTCACTAACAAATATTATCGGTATTATTATCTTTCCGTGAAGCCTGCCTGGCTAGCTACCACCCTCCTGCTTGAGTCAGCCGCCAAACG
>DWPT01004925.1:0-12714 GCA_018251895.1 Agathymus mariae mariae | reverse complement strand
CATTCGACGTTTTTAATTCTTTACGACTAACGATGCCACATTACTTATGGAGACAGCGCATAGAGTTTTATCGAGCCGGGTCGTAATTAACATGAATCCATCAAAATTATCGACTCAAAGACCACGAGTATAAAGGTATGATTGGGTTAGTTTAGAATTGAATATTTTGTAATCTAAGTATTATTATTTTGTAAGATAAGATATGGTAACCAACAAAAAAACGATCTAGACATAGGGGAGATAGATTAATCTACCACTAGTTTGTTAACGGTTTCTCCCCGTCAACGCAGTTTTGCCGTAACCACGATCCATGCAACTTGGTCCAAATATTGGTAATAAATAAAACGTATCGTGAGTACCCGCTACATAATAAAATGATTTGCAACTTTTATCCTTTTTTATTGTTAACGATTTATATTGATATTATATACTGGACGCACATTTAAAATTGAAATATAAAAAGCTTTTTGAATAACATTAAACTTCTAAAAGAAAAACTACATGATGTTACTAGAAATCGAAATTGAATTTGAATTAAATGTAATAAATATTATAGTATTGAAATTTTTCGTAAACGTGGATATTTCAACTTCATTCCACTGCTCGAGTTTGACCGGTATATATAGAATGCCAGTAGGAATTAAATCTGCCCATTATTTTTTCCCTTTCGTTATAAGATTTGTAGTATCTCGTTGAAATGCTATGCTATCGTTAACTCAATCTCTCTTTCTTACCTTCTTCTCATTTACTGGTCGATAATGTATTAGTGATACCTATGATTTTGCTAATGTCCATGGGCGACCGTTCGTTACATTATCATGGTCGGTTAATCCATGTCTTTACATAATTAATACACATTGCTTTTTGATTGAATGTTCTTAACGGCAAAAATATTAACAATTTATTTAAAAGTAATTAGGTAAGAGGTATATGATATTGCCCTATGACGCCAAGCTCAAGTCATAATGGCGCCAATCGAGGAAAGCGTACCTATGTCCAAACGTCACAACTAATGGATAAACACAATAAGCCCAAACTTGAGATATATGTATAATACCATTTGCATCAGTATCTTACTAAGCTACTGGTTCTTCTCGGTGAATTTATTGCCCTTTATCAGGACTGGCTGTTCTCGATCGAGGCGATTACGATATCTGACGCCGATAGTCACAGACCCGATTACCTAAACATTTTTCTGACAACCAATCCAAATATGTATAATAATCAGGTTTTGCTCCATACAGAGGGTACCCATTAGATCAGAAGCTTGAGGAATGCAAACATTTAACAATCTATCCTGGGATATTGACGTCTGGGAACCGGAAACTATGCATATCAGCTGTGAAAAAATAAACTAACCTTCTAACATATAAAGAAGTCATCATTTTAGATGTCGAGCGGCATCACTTCGATGATGTTTATGATGCATTAGGTGGTTGGTCTGCTTATTTGTTAGCTATTTTCATAACCAAGTCGTACAAAAATAGATGATTGAAGGTTATTATTGACTGTATTAAACATATCGGTGCTGAACTCTCCGAACAACCATCTAGTTGTAGAGCTGTTTCGAAGCTCGCCAAATCAGTTAAGATTAATTATTTTCAACTTACACTGCTTCTGCTAGTAAAGCCGGATGTCTTCCTGGCCTCACGATCAATGAGAATGCGAACAAATTGGCACCACTATTTCAACATGATTTAAAATACTAATGTATATCTCTTAGTTACCGGCGTGTTTTCCGTATTTAAGTTAGGTACAAAAGCGAACTTTAATGAGTACGAATCCCAAACGAGCGAATGCTCCCAAAAGCGGCAAGGGTATCAGATCGATGACAAAAAAGGTTTTAGTACATAATCAACGTACATATTTTATGTTTTGATTCTCATCTATGGATATATAAAAAATATAAAAACTGTAAAAATATTCTTATTTTTTTTTAAATCATCCTTAAGTTTTATGTAATTTAAAATATACCTACTTTTATATTAATAAAAACTGGAATAACACATGACAATCTGTGAGTCAAATATTTACCCAGACTTATTATATTAGATACATTTAAATTTTTCCGTGTGTTAATAATAATATAATACCAATAATATTCATGATAAAGTAACTTTATGATTCGGTTTAACGAATTTAAAAAACAATATTTGAATGTGTTAGCAATTATACAAAAGAGTGTAATTATACAATGAATGCAAGAAGTCAATTACAGAAGTAGAACAGCTCAAAGATGTCCAATGGTTCCAATTATTCTTCTTAGAGGCACAGGATGCAACATGAATTCAACTTGAAACTTCGTTCAAGTTTTCTCAGCTCAGTGACCCAATGGGGCTGGAGAGCGGATTTTCAAATTGTCTACGGTCAGCCCCTCTATCAAATAAAATAACAATTTGCTATATGACTATCAAGTCTGTGACGAGGAAAATGAGTATTCTGCAAGCTTCTATTTCTTCGCTTATATTTTTTTACACCTAAGCATCAGGGATATATTTTCAAAGCAAAGTTACAAGTTCGTCCATGATGAGCTAGCTGCATTACTGTTTGACTCTACAAAAATAGAGATCAGGTAAATTCTGAAGTAATTTCTATACCCGTTAACGGCGTATTTACACACCCATCGGCAACGCACGCCGTTTGACATATTATGTTTGCATTGCAACAACTGTAGGTGCTTTTGTATTAGGTCGCCACCCGAGTGCCTTGTCCACATTGATTAATGGAATTGTCGATCTCTCGCTTTCAGTACGGGCGGTGCCGTGTAGCTGCCTTATTGAGGTGTGCGCCATTTTTTAAACACCTGTGAATTTCACGTCCCAATTTTTGATAGGCTGTTAAAAATGTAGCCTTTGGTTTTTGATATATTCCTGAAAAAAAAAGTTCTATTTTGGAAGAATTGAGGTCAATACAAATTATAAATTAACATTGCTTAGCTCGGGACTCAATTTACAATCAAAATGGCCACAGTCCGCCACGCTGGCCATTTGAGTATTGACAAACTCTCAGGTATGCACATTTCTTCACAATCTTTTCCTTCTTCGAAGCAAATAATAATTAATTTGTAACATAATTTAAAACAAGTGGTGAAAACCCACGTTCCGACCACTTAAACCGTTCCAACCACTAAGTACCACTGCTGCATCGGTCAGAACTATAGTCTATATCATTGTAGCCATATTAGGGTCTATCACCAATATCAAGGTATTTTGGGGTTCGACCCAAATCAATAGGAAATGTTCGGTTAATTATTTCTATTGAAAATACTAAACCTCTGCAGTCTCCGCAAAACAAAATCGGTCGATATTCCAAAGAGAAAAAGAATACAAAAGTTTTTCTTCACGTGTTTATTGATGACTACCACCAAAGCTCGTCATTAGTTACCTAACAAAGGAAAAATAAAGAAAAACTGATTCATAAAGAAACAAGGACAAAAGTTTATCTTTGAGTATTATAAGACTAGACGTTCGCCCGACTTCATTCGGGTTGAACAATCATCTGTTTTAGTAGATATTATGTAGGTATGGTAATGCATACTAATCTCTTAATAATATAAATTCTAATGAATATCAATATGCTTTATACGCTACCTTATTTATTTATGTATATAAATAAATAAAATGCTCCGCATATATCACAAAATTCACTCTCTATTTATAATATTAGTATATATTTCTCATTGCACATATAATATATCTCATTGCACAGTGCAATAGAACAAAAACAACGAAAATAAATATATGCCTATAACCAGTACAAAAGGCGGTCTTGTCGCTCTGCAGTGATTTCTACCACACCTTTAAAATTCGGACTTAAGAACAGAGAAGATAAAATGCAGCTAGTTGTAAGAAAATTATAAAGAAATATAAATCTATATTAATATTATAAAAACAGAGTGCGAGTTTTGTGAGTTTGTATGTATGCAGAGAGTTGCCTCCGGAACCACGGCAACAATAAAAAAAAATTAACTATTAGAAAGATTTTAACGGACTGACAAGGGCTATAATATTATGTGTATAATTTAGTTAGTCATGAAATATTCATAAATTATAACTCAATTAGCGAAAATTTTGATATATATATTTATCGTTTAATTGAACAAATCTAGGTTACAGATAAAAAAAATATCTAAAACTTGAGTGGGTAGTAAAACATATTTTTAAGGACTATGTTGGATGAAATTGGGTTTGTTTTTAATATCTGTTTTTGTTAACAGTAACGAGTGCAAAGTTTTGATATAACTCACCTGGGAAATTTGGATATACTTCGTTGGGCTAGGCTGAAGTTTTAAATGAAAACGAAAAAAAAGAAAGTTGTTTCAATCATTTTGTTTCATGTTCTGACCACAAAAAAATTAAAACTGAAGATAAATATTTATACTCTCGCCTTAAGTTTTTGTAATATCTCAATTGTGTATGACCATGCCACCGGCAACATAAATCCTGGGGTAAGGCGTGAGAAAGCGAAAAGAATTTTTCCTAGGAATGATTTTTAATTAAAACACCTTTTGTTCTACACCATAAGAGACACATCGTTTATGTAACTCGCCGAAAATTATGCAAACATGACCCTAATAAATAATTATCAACGCCTACTTACCTCCGTAACTTCAGACGCAGCTGGTTGCTAGCCGAGAAGAGAACAGAAAGGTCACTTTTTAACTGCCTCGCGACCATCTAGAGAGGTGGTAGAGAGTCTAACGACCACCAACAAGAAAGACCGAACGACCGTTGTTCAGCAGGTCGCACCACGTTCAAGGGAAATTTATTGGTTGTGGTTTAAGGACAGATTGACTGAATATCAGTATTATAATTGTATATCGTGCAACTGGTGTGCGAACAAAAGGAAATACGAAAAACCATTCACTTTAATTAACTGTCCTTTTCACTTGTGTCGTATTATTTTCTAGTTACGTTAAAACGTTTTCGCTCACCGCTAATTTATCGCTAAAAGAATTATAAGAAATAAGAGCAGAAAATTTTTCCAGCGTTGGACACGTTAAATTTATTGTTGATTTTAATTTTGTTTTTTATTACGGTTATATTTTTTATGGAAATGGCCGAGATAAAAGGAGACAGGCCAATTAATGGTGGAATCATCACCACCAATGCACCACAAAAGACATCCCCCTCATGTTGCCGATCAAGATTACCTAATCTAACCTAACCTAAAAACATTTGATTTTACAAGAACAATGGCAGCTAACCATTCAGGAAAAAACACCTATCATCACCATGATAGGTGTTTTTTCATGATAGGCACGAGCGCCATTGAGCTTAAACTGAATGGTACAGATCCCAGCGACCTCCAACAAGAAGCACCGTTTGCCTTTGTTCAGCGCGGTGCTCCAAGACGAAGAAAAGCTGGTTGTATTTAAGAAAGGAACTTTGAGTCCCCTACACCGTAAAACTACCCAATGACAACCAATTTAGAATTAAAATAAAAATACACAACGTCAATTAATTTCATTATAGTCAATTTGGAGATGTTGAGATTTTTTAAATGGACAATTTGAAAGAAATATTTGACAACATTTTTATATAAAATTATTTATTTTTATCTTCAAGTAATTAAGATCTACTGGGTTACAAAAATTTATTCAGTATGCGTACTTAATATAAATTAACAATGGCGAATTTCTAACCTGGTTACTTATCGATAAATTGTTCTGGAAAGTTTTAAAGATAGTTTTATGTATTATATTTACATTTCACGCAGTGAAATATATCTATTAAATTAAATATCTCTACAAAATATTATATATACTTAAGGTTATTGGGGAGATTAATATTTATACAGTTAAGTTCTCTCTTTCTCTTATTCAGACACTAACTAAATAATACTGCTGTGTTTCGCAATTATAAACATAGCAAAATACCCTAGTATTTTGGCTTCTAGCGCGGTCATAAAGTAACGTTTGTATTTCTAGATGAGGGTTGAATAATTTAATGAAATAATTAATTGAATAAGCAGTTTTGTGCGTAGTCGTACCTCTCGATTACATCAAATTTCCATATGTTGTTCTTCGTATAGTTACCAAAGTGGTCATTAATAAAAATATGCACTTGTATGTTACGGTCATCATATAATTTCAAAAATTGTTTTTTTAATGCCTTGTTAGGTTTTGAGTACTAGTTTATTCAACTTCAAAGATACTGTAATCATGTTTGAATATAATAATATATTTGTTTTCTAATTAACTGAATAAATGATATATTCAAAATGTAAGAGAAGTAACACGAAAGAGACAAAAGGTTCTTAACTGTTAATGTAAACAAATTGCGTTAATGTAAAATAGACTATAGATATAATATAAAGTGCTAATGAAGATTCCTATCCACAGAAGGAGGAACGGATACGAGTGCTGAAACAGAAGCTGGCGGAGCGGGAGGCGGCGGCGGCGGACGGCGTGACGCAAGGTACAGGCACCGTGCTCGCCGACTTGGCCACTGCTACCTCCGACTACGGCACATCCACTAACTACACGCGCTCGTCCCGCGCTTCTGTATCTGATCTTGATTTCTCTGAAAGTTATTTATAAGTCCCCTAACTCTATTACGACTATATTGATAAATTGTGGATTTGTATGGACACTTCCGTCTATCGGTTACTTGGCTACAACCCCTTTTAATTCTCCCCCAACAAGAGCACCTCCTTTAGTATTATAAACCTGTTTTCTTGCATTGTCTTTTATATTTTTCTTATGATGTTTCAAATTTTTCCTCTTACAATGTTGCTGTAATCTTCTACAAAATCTAGACTCTTTTTCTTGCTCAGAATATTCCGAAATAGACTGGCTTTCCATGCCATCTTTACAACCTCAAGGTCTGATATTTACACTTGACAAATATTTTAATATTGTTCTTAAAATCTAGCTAAAACAAAATCATACAATTATATTTAGACTTGCCTCATCATAGATCATTTTAAATCTCTAGGTTCACTCTTATCTTAAAACATTTTCACGCACAACGATTAATGTTAAATGTGTATATGAGTGCCGTATTAATTATTCTCGTATCTATGTTTTATTTATGTTTTACCTTAATCATTCCATATATATAACCATTAAAGTGCAAGCATAGAGCAGAACCCTTGTTATTGGAAGAAAATGATATTTTCTTATAGAAAAATCTGATCATATTCTAATAATTTATGTCTTAAAGGTTTTTAAAAACAAAGTTGAGTCAAAGTTGTCTGTATACAGCCAATCAATATACCAATTTATTTTGTATAAACTTTCAATGGATGTTTAATCAAAAACAACTACTTACTTTACTTGGAAAAAAAGCAATTTTCACGAAACATTCCAAGTTTCTCTTCTTTTGTTTGCGTCTCAAAAAGTATGCCGTAACCTACTTAGCCAGGCTAACGGGTTAATATAGTTCATAAATCAACAAAGTTTGTCTAACTTGCCAGTTGAGCTATGAGTATCGATGACCTAATTGTACGTACGGAATAGAAACCGGCATATTACTTCTCAGTAACATAACTAGATTATATTTCAATACCGTTAGTTCTATCGGTTCTATATAAAAATGTTTGTTGTCGATGATACCTTAGTTGGATGTTAGATACAAAAACGTTGTTGTTAGCTTATACCTAAACTCATTGCTTAACAAGGTGATGGTTCTAAATTTTCATTGAACATATACAATAATCAAACAAGCATAGAAAACTTACGAAATATGGATACGGACATATATTTAAAATACCAATTAAGTGCTAAAGAAATTCCAACGTCCATTGCTAAATGCGTGGTAACGCTACACCCCGCTACGACAACACAGCTCCATTACGAGTTGATTGTACTCAACCGATATAGTACCACTTAATCCTGTTGTCGGTCTATGAATAGACTATTTTTAAAGTATATTTTATACAATTATATTAAGTTAAAATAAATTTTACACTGAAAAACTGAAGCAGTGATTATCATTAACAGACATTTTTTATTGTTCCAGTAAAATTAACAATTGCAACAATATCTAATTGATTTTGGTTCCCTATAAAATATATGGTGATAAAAAAAACGTATACTTAACATTATTACTTCCTCAAAAATGTGGTGATGGCCAATTTTTTTTTTTTAATGAACAAAATGTATTGATGATTGGACGGATGGAAAGAACATGAACACACATTTTCATTTTATGTGGAAACTAGTACATATAGTATGTGAGTATGGCTACGTTGAGTATAGTTACTGTCGATTAAATCTAGAACGGAAGTTGTTTAAGATGAATGTAAGACGTGGGTGCGAGCTCCATGTGTTCAGTATTGTCGTGATGGAGCTAAAGCATCTTTCTTACATCTCGTTCATCGCATTTGGTCCTATTGTGAATTCTAATATACATTATTATATCGGATTTTATTATGATATCATTGCAAATGTTATTGTTTACTTCTTAGTAATCAATAGAGAGTTGTCTAACTCTTTATTTGCTCGGAAATTATTAAACTTATACTTTTAAAATGCCTATAATAAAATTGTTTGAAAAACCTGTTTGCAATTAAAAAAACAATTTCAATTGCAAAGAATAAATGTTTTAACAGTTATAAATTTGTCCATCGTTATGAAAACTTTAACTTACCGTAATAGATTTAAAACAAACTGCATAAAGTTATTTAACATCAGTACGAATATAATCTGCAAGATGAAGATTGAACCATTTATAGGACCAATCGATTCTCAAGATAAAAATCCATTTCGTACTTTGCTGAACACGGGTCCAGACAAGGGATTGTATTAGTTGAAAGTTTTTGATGTAAGAGTCCGGAGGTAAATGCGAATTCAAACAGCTTTCTGTGAGCGATGAAAGAATGAGTTCTTTTTTGCATTACATTTTATTTCATTAGTGGTACAGGTGTGTTGCAGAAGTTCAATCACATGTGATAATAAGTAATAATTCACTGACCAATGGATTTTCTATGTTCAGAATTGCAAGCTGGTCTTTGAATCACAAACTCAATAATAGAAATGTCGAATGACTGAGCTTGCTTTGATATTAAAATTGAGTTTCCTGTTCGGGTGATCTATGGGCAAATAATAACTTCAGCTTACAAACTTTGTAATATCTACTCGTGTAAGGAATGAATTATATCTTGTTTCATCATCAGAAGACATGAATATGATACTAGTTTATAATTCTGCTTAACTTCCTCAAAGTATTTCCATTTTGTTCTTATGTAGTGTTAGATTTTACTCTAAGTACCAAAACCCTGTGTCAATAATGAGTTCAGACAAAATTCTAAAGAAGTAAAATATCGTGCGTGTTTTCTTAAGGCATTTGGCATATTGGTATTCTTTTCGTAAACCTCAAAACATTGGCAAATAATAGTAATAACATTTTAATCGCAAATGTTTATTGTCGTTTAAAGTAATACGAGCCCCATTCATCTTTCCGACCGCGCATTTTCCACCGATAAATCGAACCGCAAATCGCCGCACTTACATCACACGCTAATGAAGATTGGATATTCGTGCAGAGGCCTTACATCTAAATTAGGGCTATGTGAAGGTAATCACAATTAAGAGCGCCTACTAGCAACAAGTATGCAACAGAACATTTATCACACATCACTAGTAGAACCTAAACGTGATCAATCTCACGTTACGGTCTTAAACAGTCTTCAACGAACACGATAGATTTTTTAAAATTTAAAAATAACATCACAAAAAGATTACATAATAAATAATTACATTGACAGATTAAAATACGACAACGATGATTTTACGGTATAAAAAGTTGATGATAAAACTGAAAACTTCTACGACATTTTTCTATAGCGCAGAAAATTCAATAGAATATTTCAAGATTGACATTAACGATCTTCGGCTCGTTCGTTTGCCTCTATTCAGTTCATTTGCATTCTATAAAATATTTCTGGTGATTGCAATGTAGGACATTTAATTCGTCGCGAACGTTATTGCTGTTCCCTCTACTGGAACTGATAAAGTGGTAATCAAAAATGTGTCGCGTGCAATTTAACCTTTCATCGCCATTGCACCGCGGCTCCATAAAACTCATTTCGTTAACCACTGTCAGTCACTGTGCGATGTTTATTTAATACGGGCGTTTTATTGAGCCTAAGTTAATTAGCGTATGAGTTCGAAGTGCAGTATATTCTCTTCTGGTATTGTTATAGAACATCAATAGATTTATATTAAGTAATTAAGGTCGTTGGAATGTTACGTTGTGGTAGGGAATAAAATTTTATTTTAGATTAACTCGTTGAATACCATTTTTACTGTACATAATTAATGTTATTGCACTTTTAATGACATAAAATTTAATTCTTATCGCAAATTTAAGGTCGATTAACGTTTTAGATTTTAGAGAATATTGTATAAATGTTTAGAACTTCTTTCGTCATCGATATTTAAAGTGTATTGTCTACCTCCAATTATTTGAAGGTTATAGGCTTCATATATTCATTGAGTATTAATAAAGCCTTTTATAAAGCAATAATTTATTATACTTAGACAGTTGTAACTTTTCACATTATTTGTTGGTCTTTTTTAAATAATATTACTTAGTGAATAGTTTCGCAAAAAAAATGAGGACTACGGAGTGGGGCGGATATTGGGAATGAAAAAGAAAGAAAAATTATAATTTAGCAGTTTGATTATATTATTAAATGTTATAAAATGTTTTTTTTTTTTATGATTTCAGTAATAGTGGAGCGATGGTCGAACTTTGTTTATAAATTCAAACACTTTAGGTATATTTCAGACTCAAAACTTCAAGACTTCAATTGTGCTAACATGTGGCAAGCCTGTGGGAAAGTGGAAAAGCAAGCAAGTGGGAAAATATGAATCGTAATTATATTACGCAGGCCTGGGTCGTTATCAACGTGTTGCCGGCCAATAATAGCGACCCATCTTCCTCTTATTGATTCTTCAACTTTGGCACTAGCACGTAAAAATATTTAACGAAAAACTTTGTTTCGAAACTAATAATCTGAACGCTATTTCTTTGTTTGCCAAGTAGAGTGCTAGTATCCAAAGAAGATCCTTAACAGGATAAAGTTTACAATACACACACAAACATTATTGTTAGTATGTTGGTGTGATAAAAATCATTATATCACCCAAAAAAGTAGATTATCTGATGCGTGTCGTACAAACATTTTTGTTTCCTTTACTGAAACAGTAGGTAAATATTTTAAATTGGAAGTTCGAAGTAGGTACGCTGTAGCATTGTTATTCTCGTATCACGTTCTCACGTCCCCCGCGTGCCGTGATAGCTTTATGCATGTGAATACGAGTTGATATTTCATTCACAAAAAAACATTAGCGTGCGAATGATTAAAATTCCGATTTACGATATAGCTGACTCCACCCTTATACGTTGAATTATCCTTATTATAAAATGGCGTTAATTACAAAATGTTTTAAATATATAAATAATTTCATACAAGCTCATACATGCCATATCGTGCTATAACAAACAAAATATAAACAAACCAAGCGATTACTCAATAGTGTTGCTGCAGCTGTAATCACGTTGCGGTGTACAAGGAATGTTGTATTTGCAAAATGGTTGGTATGAAAGACAAAATATTCAAGATATAATTACCACGCGCCCACGTGGTACATTTGAATCAGCTCTTAACATTATATCTCAATAACCGCCCCACGCCACATCGCGCCCTTCTGCGCCTTTATCTATCATCTTAATTCTACCTCACACAGATTGTATGTTCGCACGTATTGTATTGTCGTATTGTCTAACGAGTTCTATTGTATTGTACATACATTTTAAACCTTAAATCCCATTAGACTGACTTAGAGGTACTGTTAGCAATACGATCTACTAAAACTAAATGTTTCTATTCGATTGTAAACGTATTATTGTCGTTCGATAGTTGTACTTTATATTATTCTAAGTTCGTCCGTTCGACGATGTTCTATCTGTTGTATGATTAAGTGACGTTACAACGATTGATCTCTGCGCTTTTTAAATATAACTAAACTAACTGTTTATATTTGTAATATTCTAATTCGACACATTTGTATTTCATCGGCACCGGTTACATAAGTAGTTAGATCGAGATGAATGGTTGCCAGACTATGTCGTTTCTTTATTAACTAGTTCTTGATATAAGTTTTTCGTGTAATAATTTTATATCTATTCATTATTAAAATATTTACGTAATGTATTTTTGTTGTAGTGTTTATAATTCATGCAGTCAAATCTCGTTAAATTGCCGCATGTGAAATTATCACGTTAAATCATTGAATCAACTTTAAAATTAGTTACAGTATTCAATGCGATTATTTAAGTGACAATTGGTTTATAAGTACAATCTAAATAAGAAGAGAAAAAGATCATTAAATTTGATGTACCCACGGTTTAGTCTAACCGACGCTGGCCCGTGACGTAAGTACTAGTGAAAAATGTTCCAACCTGTAGTTATTCGTTTTTTTTTTTTGTATTGTGTCCGACTGCATGCCCCCCATGATGCACCACCCACTGTGTCGCAACACATCCTGATCCTTGTTAATAATTTCCATTCGTCACTCGTAGCAATGAGCGTTAAGGCTTCACTTCGATGTCAAATTGCTTCTGACTTTCTTATAAACGAATAACTAATTGTGTTGCCCGTATTAAAATGACATCGTATCGTTGCTCTTCGTGAAATATTATCAATAAAATTGCACATTTATGGTGCACTTAAATGAGATACGCCGTACATAATGAACTTATA
>DWPT01004924.1:0-12715 GCA_018251895.1 Agathymus mariae mariae | reverse complement strand
TCAACCATGAAAGAATTTTTATCTTTCTGTGTATGTTTTTTTTTTTTTTTTAATGTATGTACGGCCATATCTCTGTTGTTTATAGACCGATTTTATTTAACATTTTTTTAGTGTATAGGGAATGGCAATTGGAGACCATGCTAGAATATTTTCCTTTCTATTTGATATGACACCGACTTCAAATATTTAAGATAGGTAGCTTCTACAATAACATTTTATTTTAATTAACAACTGAAAGATTTTAACAAGAACAGTCTCATTGGATATATATGTAGTTTTTTGTTTGAATCAAATCTGTCAGTTATTCTTTACTTTTTATTGGCATTTTTCATTTTGAACTCTATTTATTTTTAGCTTATTTAACTCTGTCACTCGAAAACACGCTTTTTCTCTCGGTGCGTAACTATTTATTTTTAAAATAAAAAATACTTACCTGAATCTCTGTAATGCTATCAAAGTTGCCGTATATTTTTTTTACATAGAGTTAATGCTTGACAACAATTCCACCTAATGGAAAGTATCTATGAAATTTAAGATGTTGACCGCACTAACTTATAAGAGTCTATTCACTCTCATCGTGAAGATTCCCACATTGTAAGTAGCCGGGAACACCGACGCAGGCAAGTTATTCCAGTCCTCTGCAGTGTGGATAGTGAATTACGACACATAGGCGGACGTTCACTGAGTAACGATGGACACCCGCCGTACGTCAAGTAGTTCGATGGAGGAACGGCGATGGGGATGGTTCTGCCGACACGCACTCGACCAACGTAAGGGACATCGACATGTAAATATATATAAATATCTTACACCGTGATCTACCAATAAATAGCGCCACTTAGTGTAACATAAAGCAATAGTTCTGTACAATTCAGTAACTATCTCCTCAACGCCACGTTCTACACTCCATTTAACCGCGAGTTGCGGAAAGCGAACCGCCTACCACCGAAGCACCGCCCGCAGCACAATAGCAACGCATCCCTTTGTTTGTAAAGGGCTATTCAAGAAGAGAGCGTCGAGAACTCGTCTGGAAGCATTTCTTTACCTTACAGTCTAAGAGGTAAATGTACATTGAGAGTTTTAAGTAGACAAATATTATTACGTAGATGTAGGATTGGTAGCGTTCTTTTTCCGATAACAAAGATACTTAGTTTTACATATTACTTCGACGAGGCTGATACTGGCAGCCAAAATGTAGCAATTAAACTATTTTAAATGTTAACAAAAGATTTACATCAAAAATTGAAGTAGTCGATTTATCACGCGAAATTGCAATAATTTCAGGAAACACATTAAAAATATTTTGGCTGCTACATTTGCTGCCAGTTTCTGCTTCATATTATTTAGCAACATAACAAGCGTACCGGTAGTTAGAACTCGAAATAGTGTCAGACTTGTATCGATGTGCACACATATATATATATATATACACTGCTCAATTTATCGGAAGATCGGACGCGAGCGGGAGTTCGACAGGCGATCCCGAGCGCCCGGTTTCGACGCGTCCTACTTCACCACTATTCCCTTCGTGATAAATTGCCTCGTCGAGTACGAGACGGTGGATCGATGTCGATCAATACCGATGGATATTTATTATGATATGGATCGTGTCGGGTTGGTTGAGTGTAGAAGCAACGCCCGATCGATTATCGGTATTGATATTGGTGTATCCTATCGATTGGACTTGTCAATAATGACCAATCGAGTAGTAGTAGATGAACCTCTATAATTTGTTTCCCGTAGCAATGCAAGGTCGGGCTACTAGTTTATAATAAATAGATAATGTTACGAATTATAAGCTGCTGCAATACAGATAATAAACGACAAAGAGCTGACGATTGATGTGATCGTGTCGCGGAAATATATATCACTATTATCTGTTCCGTGAAACGTTTGCGTCTAGTATTCGTGGAAGGCCGATACAGATATGTTTCACAGATTCATTAACATACTATCTTATCTGTACTCTGTAGTGATTGTGACCCTGCCTATCGAGCGACGGGTTGGGTTCGCGTGTGGTTCCTAGTAGGAGTACAAACGTGAAAAGAACACATAGAGATATTTTTTAAATTAATCAAATATAATCGTAATTTTAATTGATTTTAATTTTAAGTTATTCTAATGTTTATTGTTATGGTTTTGTTTTATTACACAGATAATAATAATACGAAATTTTATGGAGATGTTGTTTCATGTTATCATAAATTAGTATAACTGGTATGTGCTATAATTACATTTGAACTTGTGCCCTAATAACAGAGGTCTTTTACAAATCTTTTATCAAATGCATTTATGGCAAAATAAAATGGCTCTCTATGAAGGAGATGTATGTATATTTTTATTTACCTTTCCCTCCTTCCCTCTCTTGTATCCGAAACTACAATGCCAGAACTTGTCTTTAGCTCGTCACCCATATAAGTCACGGTAAAACGAAAATCTTAATTCTAAACGCAACTAAAAATACTCCTAGATTCTTATACATACGGAATGCTTTTCCCACACGAACTCCATTCGGATTTAACCTGTGTTAAGACTGTTTATAATGTTGTATAAGTGACCATTGAATTCGCTACAAATTCGTCGTACATAATTGCCAATTACATCCTTTTCGGTATAAAAAAACTAACCCTCGAACAACAAGACAACGCGCGGGCACAGCGCGGCGGCGGCGCGGCGGCTCCGACGTACTAGTTATATTCAGTAAAACTGTTTATTCAGTACATCTGAACGGTGCGGAAAAGTTACGCTCACAAAACTTTTTCTGCGATAGAACTAGCTAACAATGGAATGAATTGAGATGCATTCGTGGGTACGTAAAGCGCATTAACTTAGTAAAGAGCCTATTCAACTTTGTGCTGTGTGATTTTGTTGTTACACGAGTGATTGGCTGTCTTTGTTGTGGGTATCGGTAATTTTACGATCAACATTTATTTTGATGTGTAAATGAATTTAATAAATATTTGACATGTATAATCATAATAAAACATCTAATTAATCTTTATCTACAACAATAATATTTGTTAATTTATCACTTTTATAAGTGTAACAATAAAACTGATGGAGAATTAATATTTTTTGGTAATTTAAATGTAGATTATGATCCAACCAGAGGCATTATAATTTTTAATATTTTTGTCAGTCTGTCTGCACTTGTATAACACTAAAACAGCTGAACAAATTATGTGATTCTTGATATTTTTTGAACTCATGAAAGTCATAATCTAGGGATTTTTTTTATGCCGGAAAATGGATTTATGCGTATTTTTGCGACGCGATGCAAGAGCGGGTCATTAGTACGTTTCGTCAAAAGAACAGAATTGTAAACATCAACCAGTCATAATTACGTTACCTTATTCAAGGAATAAATTATTTAACTTGATTATACTCAGAGTATATGAGTACCGCGACATTAAATTCTTAATGGCCCTCATTACAGAGCTTAGTAACAAAACTGTATAATATAACAGGAACATACGTACAACGGCAGCTTAAAATACATAAACAACCAATACGCACAGAGAAATCCTAGTTTGGAAGCCAATCTCCCAAATTACCTTTACCATTCTCTATACTACATTATTCAGTCATAATTAACAGATACAGAAGATTCATTAAAATTTGTTATCAGTTTTTTTTATATTTCTACCACGACCTCTTAGTCCGGTTGGTAGTGAGTGAACCTGCCTGCCAAGCGAAGGGTACACTGCGTTCGATTCCCAGACAGGGTAGACATTGATCTAACAGATAAATGTTTGTTCATTTATGCTCAGATTTTTGAGACAAGTAAATTATTTTTATTATTAAAGTTTACCTAGTAATTCTAGTTAATAGTTCTGCAGATAAAAGCATCCAACTGATATATATACTGGTATATCTGAACGGAACGGAAAAGTTGACTTTACACAACTATCACTGCGATAGAAACATTAAACAATACTGTAGTACTGTATCGACTGTCTGTACAATAATTGATCATCATACGTAGTTTTATCTCTTTCGTCTGCACTGCTATAGTCAGATCAGAAAAGTAGTGGACATAGGGAAACCCAAAAGAGTGCCTGAACCCCCATTAGCTACATGGTTAAGAATCTTATACGATAACATGAGGACGATGGACGTACGCCCTGTAGTAAAGGAGCACCAGACAAGAAGGACCGACCTAAAAACCAATATGAAATAACGGCTCGGACCGCGAAGGGTTCAAATTTCCTCTCAAAATAAATAAAAACTCTCACACATACAATCTCCCACACTAGAATTCACCGTTGCGGTTAACATGAAAGTACACATATCAAATGAAACCATAAGACCAGACAATAAACATTTATATGTGGTCTCTCAGCCGGGGAACGGGCGAAGGATTACGATTAGGCTAGAAGGTTTTCATCTGGTACGAGAGCGGTTAAGACTACTATTGTCCATTACACTAGCCAAATGCTGATGGTATACATACACATTTGATAATATCATGTTATACCTCCAGCTACGTGGGTTACCTCAATATGTTCAGCTTCCGTCCTTAACAAATCTCCAACCAGAATATTACCTCCACACCTCACTCGGCATGCGAACCTTCCACACATTGGAACACCGGCTCCTAGTTGCTCTAGGCTTTTTCTAACAGCACTACAAAGCTGCCGTCTAATCTGTTTTAACATATACCGCGATGCCTTCGCAATGTCAAGAACCTCGGGTGAGCAGTCGCCGGCGGCAATGTCGTATCGATTAAAGTGTCATCGCCCCTCAGTAGCCTGCCGCCTAACTAAACTGAATCGTTTCGCCCCTGCCTGCAGCAGACTTAAAAGGGCTGGAAGTACCGAAAATACCTTGCGCAGTTGATTACGGTCATCAGAAATTAAACAAAAAAATGATATGCAATATTCGATAGCAATTGCAGTACATAGATGAAATATAAAATGAGGATTTTATTCCCTGATAGGTCATCACAATCAATCGCATAATAAATACAAAGCCCCTAAGGTAAGAAAATTCATAAGTTCCTGAAATATTAACTTTCACAATCACTATTTTAACATTCACAGAAAGCCTAAATCACTTTACATAAATAAAAGCATATTTAAAACTGAAAAAATCTAATCTAATCCAATCTAATAATAAATAAATGCACGATATCAACAAACGGTATTGTTTGAGGATGTTTTTAAATTTCTCGTGTAATTTATGCATTGATTAGATTCAGACCATATTACCTTATTCCCTTTAACGCTCTATATATCCATGTGAATCTCCCCTCGAGCAGTGTATAAAAAACCGTGTGTGTCTACTGCATTATGTCGGGCGGCGAGACTCCGGTCTCCGCACAAACAACGTTGTTTACCGGAGTCGGAGCCGGCTCTCACTTATCTGTTAAGAGCTTGATGAATCAACTAAGGAATGACGGTATCGTGACGTCACACGAGATTGCAAAAGCCGCTCCAGCACGGGTGTGTTTGAGGTTTTAGAAACGAAGAGAAAATTTATTGTTCACGTGCACTCAACACGTGAGAGATGGTATAAGTATGATAATTTACGACATTGCTCTAATCGTCCTGATCTAATTATTGTTACGAAAATGATTGTGTGTATGAGCAGTGAAGCAGTGATAACCTAGCGACTTCAGTGTTTGTCTTAGGTACATACGACCCGGATTTGAATCGTGGACGCAAATGTAATGTATCAAGATGATGTGCGTATTGATTGAAAGTTCTCTAGAATATCTACCAATCCGCACTCAGCCAACGTGCGAGATTATGGCCTTATATCGCCTGACAGTGGGAAAGGATACCCAAGCCTATCAATAGAACAACTATGGTTTATGACGATAGGTTAAATTCCGTGGCTCAGGCACATCTGTAGCAGAAGAAACAGTAAAAACCGCTTGTGACTAACGAAACACTTGAAACACAGAATCATGTCGAAAACATTTGATGGTTTATCATTGGAATAAGGTGCCTACCTTCCAATCATATAAAGAAGACTTAATACGTCATCAATGCGAATAGTCGTAATCAAAACTTTACCTATTTTAATTACGTAACTTATATTTAGGTATACATCGACTTCCCAAGTTGGCACGGCCCAAGACTAGCATAATAATAGAAGATCAAACAATCTCACCTGTAACTCCGTCCGATTGTTATTAAACGACGTGATACGCGAGAGTTGTAACCGTCTGTACCCCAGTGATGAGTGACAATTACTAACACCGGTTACATATACATAAGTTTATCAACAAAAATTGTCTTAAAAGATAATGCACTTGACATCCGCATTAGCATTATTAGAAAGTACGAAGTACGATTATTGTGCCAATTATGGATTAAAAACAAAAGTCTAAACAATAATTGCCAGAAGAAACTGTAGCACGCGTAATTGTGACCCATAAAAGCCAATTGAAAGGATCTCGGGATCTTCGGGTAGAAATAGTTCTAATACATACCGTACGAAAGCAATATCTAAGCGACACACAATATTTGTCATCGCGTCTTTGTTCAAATCAAATCAAAATCATTTAATCATTTTGGTATTCTCTAAATACAAATAATGCACGTCGTTTTTTACTTGTGTGCTTTAACATTAAGGAGAAGAAACGGCGATTGCAACTCCTCAGCACATCATTCAAAATAGCAACACATGGCAATCACAAAGTAGGTTTAAACCTGCGCGGAACCTGTTTCGACACTATTATTTCCAGGCGTCCTTGTCATTAATATATTCATATATACTATAATATCCTTTGTCTATAAGCTGTGCTTTAACGCGTTACTTTAAAGTTCCGATAGGTACTCACTTATCAACTATAGAACCTCTTTATAAAAATTAACTGCATGTTAATTATGTATAACCGTGTCACTGGGACACAAGGAGCCTTATGAAGGATATCGCATAGAGGTTAATATCATTAACCATTGATCTGTGTATACACTGAATTTAAAGTTAAGTTTGAGAGAAGGACAAATTGGGAAAATTTAAAATGACTTTCGTTGTTCGTATACCAAATGAATTGATGAATGAATAAATGAATTTAATGTAGATACTCGTTATGAAAAGCTTTACTATATACTTTTAAAAAATGCCATTAATACTATTAAAACAATAAACTTCCAAACTATTCAGTCTAAAATAAAAATAAGAAGTGAAAAAAAAAATCTTTAAGTTTATTCCTATATATATTCTTTTTATTTTTAATTTAAAATCGATTTAAATCTTCCTCCTTTTATATAAGAATTTAATTCAAATGTCGACGCTTTCAATTGACGACTCGAAACCACGGTAAATGTTTAATAACGTTAAAAAAATGTTTGATTAGAAATAAATTGCGTCCTTGTTTGTACAAACTTTTCATACATATGTATTTATGTGTCATGTAATTTTATTCTGTACAAATAAATAAAACTAAATACAATTCACACTGTATTGTCATACACTATATTCTAGTAAATAATATTAATTTTAAAAACATCATCACTACACAATGAGATTAATTCAATAGTTCGTCTGCCACAATATAAATACGTATGCAAATTTTATACCAACTGATACTAGGCAGCGTGGCCGAGCGGTCTAAGGCGCTGGTTTTAGGCACCAGTCCGAAAGGGCGTGGGTTCGAATCCCACCGCTGTCAAATCACATATTTTTGACACATTTTTTTGTGATTTTACAACGAAGAACCAAAACAATATAGGAAATTAACAACAAAGTATTCAATATTAAATTTGTATAGTTTGAAAAATTTTGATAAAAATAACTGCAAGCAATCAAGTCGTTCATAATGATATCTATTGCTTGCTACAATTTTATAGTAATTTAGTCGTTGTAAATAGTTGTATAATCAATTAACACTCAATTGCGCAAGTCTATTTACCAATGTTAAATAATTTACTTCGCGTGTTCTGACTTTACTTTTAGGCAGATTCATTTTTTATTTTTTCTCCGCTTATCTTCAAGCAGCAACACTTAATACTTGCATATTTTTTTAATATAAGAATTACATAATTTTTTTTTATCACCTCGTCCTCGTATGTGCGTTTTAAATATCCACGCCGAAATATTTGTAATCTGTACTATGTTAAAATTCATTCAATGAACTGTTGTAATTGACACGCGAGCTACTATTTCTATTCTGGATATATCCGGATAGTTTAACAAGATACATAACCCAATATGAATACATATTATGTACACCACTAACCAACTGTCACCGTCAGCTGTGTACACTAAGTTCCTTGCGTGTGTGCGTGCAATATACACTACATTAATATATATAATATTTGTATAGAAATATTTGTTTGTGTGTGTGTGTGTGTGTCTGTGTGTAGATGGGTAGGTGCAACTCATCCGTAATACATAGGTTTAATTATAGTTTGAGTGTTTTTAAACGTAACACACCAAGGCTATTCCAAAGCAGATTGGTGAAGAGGTCCAGTAAATTATTACTACGAACCAAAATATCTAAAGTTCTTATACCGATTGTTCTTTAAATATACAACAGCCACTCACCATCATCATTACAATCCATAATTGTCGCACTTGAGATGTTAAGGCCGTAGCAATCAACGTGCGCTGGTAAAATACGGGTTGGCGGATTTCACATATCTCTGAGAACAGAAGATTTCGCATACCACTATGGAGAACGTTCAGGTATTCAGGTGTCCTAACGAGGCTTTCCTTTATCGAACCAAGTGATAATTAATTAACAATTCGCACATAATTTAAAAAAATAAACAACCGCTGATAAATACTAATAACCGGAACCGTTTTAACGTGACCTCCGAAGCACGGGCACGAAGCAGCTCATAATTTTTTTCCACAACCGCTGAACCATCCTACTACCGACCGAGCCAACGGCCGCGAGGGGTAAATAAGTCGGTCAATTACGAACGCCACGATCAATCAGTTTGCTAGTATTTTTTATTACTAACCTAACCTAACCTAACGGTCCGATCGGTGCACAGTGGCCACCACAACCTTTAACGTCAACCCAAAAAAAAATCCTGTTCGAGGTCAATCGTATACTGATTGCTCACGATAAAAATATAAGATAAAACGTCGTTCATCAATCTGTTCCCAACACACCCATCTTTTTGAAACACAATTCTTCAGACATGAGAATCTCCTAGGAGCTAATAAAATTAACTTGGCATTGACACCACCCTGGCAATACACTTGCGACGTCAGCGCAATCCAAAGACGTAATTAACACGAATTACATTACCGTGCTTTAAATCCCTTTGGCGCACAGTAGAATATAGCACCACTACGACACTTTTAATTAGGAGTAATAATTACCAGACGCTGTGCTCGTACAAAATTTAATGCAGATTCTGAGAACGAATGCCTTTTTACGGTGTACAATATCAATTCGAAGCAGGCTACGGCAATTAATGGAAAATTCAAGTTTTTTTTTTTTATATAGAAATGGTACACAAGACTTTACAGGACTATTAAGATTATAAGCATGTTAACATTAGTTTGAAAAATTACTTCAATTTTAATATTCACAGCCATCAAAACTACAGCGGGGCTACGGCGATGCTGTGTCACCGACGCATTCCTATCAAGAAACCAGAGAGGAAGCCGCTAGTTTACTGGCTCTTTGATACTACTGTAAGGAAACACATTTAATACATTTAACGTTTTATCAACATTGTCTGCAAATGAATTATCCAATGCAAAATCCACTGACGTTGATGTAATACAAGCCCCCATTTAAAATTATATGTAAGGCAAATTAGTATAGCACATTGTTTAATTCATTAACGCACCTACTGCTGGGATACCGACAAGAATGTATGTCACAACTAATGGAAAATAAGACCAAATAGTAGTATAATGAATCAGCCGTTATGCGCCCACACCGCTTGATGTAATACTGTGATATAACCAGTATATTTCAATACATTGCATTGGAAATAATTAAAGAACGGAAGAAATTCTGTAAACCATAACTTGACCGCGCCAAAATTGCTTGCTTGCTTTAAATTACCTCATTCATTGTTTGTACATACGAGTAGCATGTGTTGGTCAGTACTGCTTCAACGGAACGAAAATCGACAATGTCGACAACATACAGGATATATTTGAAGATGCAACTATAAAAACAGGGATCACTTCAGTTTGAGAGACCCGCGTTCAATTTCTAAACCCTAACCTATCATACACAACTTTATTTTAAATTTGTAATGTGTTAAAAATAATATTTTTACACGAAATTCAGTTTTATGATCAGCATGATAATATTAGAAAATTTGTTTAGGATGCTCGGTGTCAAAGTAACTTCAATACTTTCAGAGAAAGACATATTTCCATATACCAAGATAAGTGTTTAATCCAGTAACGTTATAGAAACTTCATATTACGTAATATTATGTAAACATACTATTTTTACAATATCCAGTACTAATTTTAATTTTGATGCAAAAGCCTCAATATTGTAATGGCGCCGAATGACTTATGTCAATATTTGGTATCCTTATATCATAATCTAATATTTACAGTAGCGACTTGCTGATTACAGTCAATTGCCACCCCATTGTGTTATCACCGTGTCTAAGCTGCAAGTAAACACTTCTATTTGAACAAAACATTATCTTATAAGTCCTAGTCGCCAAAGTAATTTGGAGCCAACGTGTCACACCGGATTTAGACTACATAGCGTATAACATTTCACTTATTTCAATTCGGAGACTCAATCTTTCAAATCATATTTCTTTATTACACGCGTTATCGGATATGTACGAACAATACAAACACATTGGGTACACCGTTGATGACTAACTGAAAGAATTAGGAGATCCGAAAGGGTCAGTGGAAATTAATCATTCAATCCGATATCCCTGATGATTTATTTATAGATTATTTAATGTAAGTTTCTTCAAGAAATCCGGGGACGAGCATAAATATGGGAACGTCTGTCATCTATTCACGGAATCAAATATTTATATGTTCGTAATTTGAGCTAAATAGTAGATAGGGACGTGGGTTTGTATACACGATACACCCTGTCTAGAATAATATCGACAGCGCATTGGTTGCTGTTCAAATCCCCCTCGAGACGAAGACAAAAAACGCAATCTCTCTAATGCTATGTGATCGTTTTCAAGTTTATCATCTGGTATCAAATGAGCTTGCAGCGCAACTGATACAGCGAAAAAATCGGTTATCTTTTTTACAAACAACAGGACAGCAAGCAAGCAAATATTAAAATAATAGATAAAAATATTAACCGACTGACTTGTTAAATGTTCGTTTCATACCTACATATATATACCAAATATGTGATGTTTACTAAATATAAAAATTTGTAATATTAACTGGTGCGCCACTTATTGGACCCTATATATTACCTTCCTCTGGAAAACATTAATATACTTCGACTGCTTACGTTATAATGTAACGGTGTTACAAAATGTTATTACGTGACGGGATGAGATCGGGAGCAGATCACGCACTTGATTGTGAGCGCCACACCTGCCCATGGCAATAACTAAGTAGTTACTTACTGTCGACTTATCCCAGTTATTCTCTAAGGTTTAAACCTTAACGGGTGTTGTTGTTTTATCATCAGTTCAGCATTAGGGGATTGTGACAAACAGACGAAAATACTTCAATTATCACATCATCATGATCATCATCATCATCACCAATATTGGACTAGTTTTTACCACAGCAAATAACTTTAAATACCAATCATCAGATCCTCACTACATTTATAGGAGACCAAGTTCGAGCCATGTTAATATCAATTTCTATGTATTATTATGTAAAAAGAATATATTTTGAAATGACCGTTTTAAAAAAAAGTATTAAAACAATTTAACAGATATTATCACAGACAAACGTATTATTACAGACTAACGTATGTTAATGAAGTCCAATAGTGTTTTATTTTGAATACCATTGGAGCATAATGTGGTCTGTAGTTTGTACACATTGTACATCGGTACGGGCTATGAAAGTATACAATATATGACAGTGTGTGTTATATACCGATATTTCAATCTCAGTTATATGAATCTTGTCATAATTAGTTCAGTTCTGACTAAGATATTTGTAATTTGGTAAAAGAAACGGCCAACGGTATGCATATTGTAAGCATACGTGTCATAATGAAACGTATATTAGCGCAAGTTATATTTGGGCGACGCGCAGTCGTTAGCACTGGTTGTTAGGTGTTTGTTCGTTGATATCTTTGTTTGATCGCTTGCTCCAGGCTATTCGAGAGGGAAAATTAGAGCCAGTTGGTGAGAGGTCTAAATAAATACACCCATTGTGTCCGCTATCGAGCCAAAGCTGGGTTTAGCATTGAACGAAATTAAATACTTGTAACTCTCATCTTCCACATAAAATTTCAAACATATGGAACTTCGAGGAACAAATAACAGACACGTTCATTAAAATTCGTCATAGACTCCGAACATTGCTGTGTATAAAACTTGATTAAAAATAAATATAAAATACGAAATTAATCTAACTCACTCACGTGACGCTCAAATAAATAACAAACCCAGAACAATAAAAAATATACATATGAAAGTTCAATATTTTTCTAACATCCTAAATGCAACAGAAATGAATAACTGACGAATTTAATGATGAGATTAGGGATGTTATGGAGCTCCGTAACCGAAACTATCCGATCATCCATCCATCCATCCATCAGCCTTTGGAGGTCCACTGCTGGACATAGGCCTCCCCTAACTTGCGCCACTCTGAC
>DWPT01004923.1:0-12717 GCA_018251895.1 Agathymus mariae mariae | reverse complement strand
AGCAGTATTGTCTATTAATGACTATTAATGTCTTTAAGTCTTTTTTAACAGTGATGTAGGTCATTATTTAGCTCAAAGAATATCACTTAATCCCATCGATTACTTACAAATCACACTAGTTTTAAACAAATACTACTAATGTGTCGTCTTTCCTGGTACCAAGGATTAGCGATACCGATAATTATACTAAACATGCCCTTCCCTAGAACTTATGAAGGTTGCCCCCACCTGATGCCAGAGCTGATTACGCCTTAAGCGGCTTTTCCTTAATGCTAATGTTTGCATGCCGTCAGCTATTTTACCTTCGTCTTCGGGGGGCTCACGAGCTGCACACATATTATTTAATACTTTGATTAATCCATTTTAAGTCATTCAACAATATCTTCACAATACTTTGAATACTTGTTTTTCTTAAAATATCCCCTGAGTATGTATGTATGTTTAGATGCTCTCTGCGACGATTAATATTTTTAGCCTAATAGTTCTTATTTCGCTTTGGAAAATAAAATAGTAACTGTTATAATATATTTTATCAGTAATATTATAAATTGTATATTTACTTGATTATATCCTTTTAAGAATCAATTTACATTGGATGCAAATTATATTGATAATATTCGATATGTGCAAAATATAAAAATATTTGCTAACTTCGAAATGTATTTTACATAAAAAAATGTATGTATAATAAGCATAGATTTCACGATGCATATGCGAACGCACACACACAAATAAACCATAAACACACATCCATGCACACATGTGCATGGGCGTACGAAAAGAAAGACAAGGACAGAATGGAGTACCTAGCGAATATATTTGTAGAATAGCAGTAATTATATTGAAACCCGTCTTCCTACATTATTAGGCAAACATGGTTTCATCGTAATAAATTAATTTGTAATCTTATATACATTGATGGCTTTTAACTCGATGCTATCTACAACATACCGAAGCCGTAAAGTTTCGTAATCATGCTATCTTATTGTGGATTTTGATACAGGTATTGCAAAAGGATTACTTGTCTCTGGAAACTTTGTCTTTGAATAACTAAGGGGACCAAGATTTTACTGAAAATTACCAACCAATACATCTTCGAATTTGTCTCTGAAATGTCCAATGATAAACTATTGGAAGAACTATAATCGTGAGTAAGGTTATTTAAAAAATTGATTCTGTCTAGTGTAGCAGTAAATCTTAACCGTCTAGAGACCCACTAGACCGCACATGAAGAATCATTTGATCATCATTTAAAAGGAGTTACAAATGTTGAGAAATATTTTACATATATAAAGACGGTAATAAGAAACTCTTCACTGATGACACTTGACAGACACTAATGATAGATAAATTGGACAGATATCTGACTTTGTTTTACTTAAAAACACGATTCACGATACAAAATCTCAGTAAATAAATTTTTCAGTTACATAAAAAACGTTAATTTAATTTATTAAGTTGCAAATGTAAAAAATATGATTGAACTTAAATAACAGTGGTACAGTATCCAAGATGCTTTTCTCTTCGATGTAAGTGTAATATTAATTACATAAAAATGTATATGCCAAGCCATGTAAAATTGTGGGATGCCTAAAAAGATCAAGATCCTAGGTATAGTTACAAAGTATTGTATATTACAATCGTAATTTAGCAAATAAATATTCGTACATCCAACGAAGTCATTATAAATTATTCGACACAGTGGTGAAGATAAAATAGTTATTTTTAGAACTGGTTTGTTCTTATAAATACGGGTGATGTAAATGAGGTCACTGTCGAAAAATCAATACTAAGTGTTTCAAATATGTTATCAAACTTCTGAAACACATTTCATGTTCGTTGTCAAATTATCCATATTGACTAGAGAGAATATTTTTGTTGGGATTTAGGAAGCAAGCTCCATTCATATTTTATATTTACTTTTGTTCAACTCTTCCAAAGTTGACGCCAGAGACACGGCTTATCCGATTTCGTTCTGGTTTTCACTAATGTATTTCGATAAGTATCACTAAACAATGAAAGTTCTTTTCATTGCAACTATTGTAGCTTTTCCAAGCCGAAGCGAGGTCAGTTTGCTAGCTAATTAACAAATATATTCTTTAATTTTTTTCACCGGTTAATAAGTCGATAACCTAGACATACAAAGTTTAATGAACTTTGACACGGATAACAGCATGACACTGACTAAGTACTCAGATTACCAAAATACCATTCCAGAAATCAGTATCGGAACTACAGTAGAATTTATTGCAGGACTTACTGAATATTAGAAAGAATTGATATCCCGACATAAAGTCACTGATAAATGTAGACAAACAATAATTAGGAAACTTTGTTCTTCTGCACGAAAATTTCACTGGCTGGAGTTCCAACTGAATAATACAAGGGGAAATTAGCCGGCGTTCTCAAAACAACGTCCATTATTCATACTCAATACTCCCATTAAATCATAACGGATGGGAAAACACAAATTATTTTCACGCGCGAAAACACGTAACTCCAACAGAATACCGATAAAGTGGTTTCGAACGGCCTACACATCAATACATAGTCTATGGTAGACTATAGCGAAAGCTGTTTTGACATTTGCAACGTATAACAGAAGAATGAGTTTGGCTTGGTCGTGCCTGCCATACTAAGGTTTATTACGAATTGTAAGCATACTTGGAAGTATTCATACTTCTGGTCATAAAGCTCGTGAAGGGCTCTTGAACGTTTAACGCCTAGTGGCGCGTTAAACAGCCCGAGATCAATACCCACCGTTCATTCAGTACAATAGCATCTGGAAAGTTGGTTAGATTGCAAACGAACCGGATGGACGAAATGGAAACACTTACGACATTACCCTTACTTCACATAAAGATCAAATCAGTCGGGATGACCAGAACAAAATAGTAAACGATGGCATATCCCTATCGCCTCACGTTTCTCCGTAGTAAAGAAACATAAATTATTTCCTTTATGCTTGAAACGTATTAGCTGTCAAACTAAACTTTGTTTATTAAAAGTTGAATTCTCCTTCAAAACCATCAACAGATTGAATAAGATTAGTGTTAATTAGTTTAATTAATTAGTTAACTATTATTTGTATGCAAATTCTTATTATAAATAATAATAATTTGTTAACATACATACAAGGACATAGACAGTTCTATGACATTTTTTAATGTCGAAGTCAATATTTTTTTCACTTAGACATCTCTACCATCGCTGCCACTGCCACAGTACTCCAAGATAATAAATTAGCTGATCATATAACAGTTCAATACTCGTTCCGGAATCCAAATAATATCTTCATTATTTAATTCGTCCCTACTATTAGGAGTAATCAAGAGTAATTGATGAGACGAATAAATTTATTTCATTTTGCGGGAGTCCTTGGGGGAATCAATTACATCTGAACAGGGAGCTCACTTTCATAATAAGTACAGGTAATAAGTACTAAGTAATAAGTACAATTCGGGTTACTGTTCAAAAAGAAACAGAAAGCACAAACCACAAATAGTTCTTTAAATGCCCAGTCAGGTCATAAGTTGTGTAATACTTTATTGTAAAATAATTGACATATGTTTGTTTTTTACCACTTTTTTTATCTTTGATATATTTTTTATTTTTTCACAGTTTTTATCACTGCTGGAGTCCTAACCGTGTGAGAGTGACCACTTCTTTTTCTGTCTTCTACACTTGAATTTTCATTTTATCGTTTGATAGAGCGATAAACGAATCCTTTGGTTATATTCAAATTTTTCAGTAGTTCGAAAATCTAATTTGGCGCGTAACACACCGCGATAACCTCAGCTCAGTTTTCACTAAGCGTCCACTCCATATTTAAAAAATAAATGAAATTCGAAATAGTGCACATTTTTATTTTCGTAAAACATTCGAAATTCGAATTCATTAATATTTTTTGTAGCCAGCATTGAAAATTCTAGTTTTCATTGTGTGACAGAACTTATGACCCGACTAGGTATCTATTACGTGAATGTCAGTGGATTTTATTTACTCATGAAGTAACGAAATAATCGGTCGTAATAATGGCAACTTATAATTATTGTGACTGATCTGACATTAAGGTGCGCTGTGGTTTAAAATTAGTTAGAGTGATATTATTATAACGATAACAATAAATATAGTCGAAGAGTAGGTAGATATAATATAAATTTATTATTTATACCCTTAAAGTAACGGAGACAATATAACAGTTACTGATAATCTCTACCGCTCAGCCCTGATAAACGTGGAGAATGGGGTAAATGTGTTTATAGATAAATATCGTTCATGTACATATATGTAATACCAAGGTTTTACGGTCATTCCGATAAAGTAACTGTACTAACTTAACTGATGCAATAATAGTTAGAATATTTATATCTCAATTTACTTACACACAGCTCTCTCGTACAAGAAAGTCCCCATTCATTCATGGCATTATGGTAACGATATTTTCGCTGACTTAACCCCTAACCGCAATCATTGCTGGTTTCCCTTTATTTTAGGGTTGCTGTTCAAACAAAACACACTCTACTTAATATTCTGGAAAGATAATTCTTATTATTATTATTTTATTATTACTCGAAGTCCAATAAAAAAAATGTCATTTCTATTCCTCAGGGCTTAGATCTATCCTGTGATCAACATTGTTAACAAAATCTATCTCTAGCAAAAGTACCAAACTAGGCAAGCGTTGAATGGCTAAGCTTTCACGTGAGAATAAAGGGCCAAGTCTCAAATTATAGGGTCTGTAGTAGATATCTAGGAATATTGCAGAGAGTGAAAATTGATATACTAAATAAATTGCACTTTGATTAGTCCACTTTGTTATTAGTATTTTTATAAGTTATATTTCAAAATATGCGACATTGGAAACGAAAGAGATTCCGACAGTTCGAAACTTACACACTTACAAATTGAACGAAGCTTACTATAAAAATAAATTCTCAGCAACATTTTAACCCAAATACGGCCAAATTTGCGAACAATGTTCTCGATACTATTTCACTTAACATTTATTTCGCTACGTTTTACTGTTCGGTTATACAATAATGCTGTTATTTTTGGACAAATATTTGTGATGAAATGTACACGTATTCATGGCAAAGTACAGGTGAGTGGTTGAAAATGTAACGTGTACCATATTGCATTGCCTTTAAATAATTTTGAACATTGATTTAACATAATAGCCCTGATTTTATAATAGTAATATTTTGACTTACTGTCCTTAACATGTAGTATATTTTATTATACAACATTTAATTATAAAAGTTTAATTCAACACATTCCAGTTGAGATTACAGATCACTGTAAAAAGTGAAAATGTACGTACACTCATCGCCAGGGCAGTACGGTTGTCATAGAAAATGTTACTTACTTACTTCGCTGGTGCAACGACCCAAAGTGAGTCTTGCCCTCCGATACAAGAGAACGCCAGCAACCTGCAGTTCGCATAGACCTGACTCCACGACGTCCTTCCAGCGGTACCTCGGCTCTCTTCACGCTACGATCTCCTCCCATTCTTTCCAGATGGCCTAACTAGCGGAGTCTATGGACTTTAGTCTCCCCCATTTCATTTGGCTCGCCAACCAGCTCTTCGATTTTGAGGTTTTTCTTTAACCTCCAGCTTCCAAGCTGCCTCTGGGTTGGGCCCAGAATTTTAAGCTTGATCTTTATTTTTGCCAGTAGCAATTTCTCTTCCTCTTTGAGGGTTAATGTCCAAGCTTACAATTTTTGCGTTAAAGTCACCAACTAGCATTTTGACATCATAACTGCTTATCCGGTCGTTTGCTATATCGCTATCTGTTTCCGTCGGTGCATATGAATTAATTATGGTGATATTCGAAAATTGGCTCTCGAGACGCAGCACAGAGAGTCTATCCGATACAGCATCAAAGCGGATAATGCTACTCAGGAAATTGTTCTTAACCAAAAAGCCTGTTCCATACACATGGTGGCCGGTATTAGAGCCGGTGTAAAATATGGTTGCCTCGTTATCGACGTTACATTCTCTTTCTACAGGCCATCTTACTTCTTGAAGTGCTGCTATTCCTATGCCATAGGTCTGCATCTCCTTCATGACCTTGTAGATGGTCCTTGGTCTGTATAGGCTCCGCACGTTCCATGTGGCTAATCGGGTGTCCGTTGTTCCTCGCCAGTGTTCGTTATGTTTGGGTTGGGTTCGTATTATTCTTATCGGTTTCATAACTAGCTCTTTTTTACGTAGGAAGGTCGTCAGCCCACCGCACAAGCCTCATACATTGCTGGAGTACACCGTACTTTGGTTAGCAAGCCCAACGGACTTAGCCCGAAGCGTAGTGTAGTATTAAGAAATGTTACAGAAAAAAAAATCAGCTTAATTTTTGTTATGTTTACGGATGAGTCTAAATTTCTAAATTTATTAACTGATTAAAGTCGACAAAACTGTAAAAATTTTAATTTAGATAGAAAACAATTTATCTATACGTATAATAAAACATTGATGACAAGAAATCTCTATACATGAAATACTTTTTTCGACACTACCAAAACTCCTCGTGAGAAAGTATAAAAAAAAATTTGAGGTAATAAATTCGTGTTTTTTTATGTAGATATGTCCAGTCATAAGTTCGTTGTTAATAAACTGGTTTTAATTATTTTTCTTTTAGTATATAAGAGATAGCCCGAAATTTGTTCGGCCCTTTTTATTAATATAACGATAATTCGACGATGAAGAGTGGAATTTCTTAACGGAATATACTAACTGAGCTGGGATATTTGCTGTGGTAACATTAACATTACAAAACCAGACCATCATTTATCACCTGTGGGTCGTCCTCAACGAACGACAATCACTCTGCCATATATTCAAGTATTTTCTATTGGTACCATTTATAGTGCGAAGCACGTAACTGAGGTATTTGTTTCTAGGAGTCATCATCTCACGTTGGTTAACTGATAATGAAAGCAACATCACTCTTCGCCTATTAAGATGTAGGGAATAACACTAACATTATTTGAATAAATATATGATAAATTAATTAATATTGTGACGTGGCGTTTAAAATAAGTGGGCGATTTGTTCGTCTTGTTATTAAGTACGCCTTTTTTTTATACTAAAAATGGAAAAATAAAATCATATTTTTTTTACATAGAATATTTTAATGCTTGACAACAATTCCATCTGATAGTAAGTGTAGATGAAGTCTAGGATGTTGAACGAATTAAGTTATAAAAGCCTATTTACTCTCCTCTTTAAGACTCTGAGTGGCCTGTATTTGCATATTTTAATAAATATTACAGTAAATTTTAATTGTAACTAGTGTTATTTACTAGTGTAAATATTCATATAGAATGTACTTAAATTCGTTTTGTAGTTTTTGTGGAAAAAACATATGGAACATTTTTATGACGAATACTATAATATTATTTCAACCCACTCCGTATTCCATAAAAGGATATTTTAGAAGGCAGTATTCACAATAAAGAGATAAGATAGAGTAATTCATTAAAGTCACTGAAACTTAGTAGCGCTTAACTTTTATCAGCTGTTCCACGAGAATGAGTCAATTTCCGAGATAATCATTGTCGAAGATGTCGACTCATAATATAAGCTATAATATGCCAATTAATATTTCAATCGATTGAGCCGTTTTTGTTACTAAAGTAAACAGACCAACTGATGGCAATTCCAAAAAATATTATTTTATATGCATAAAAAATTGAAACGATAATAAAGTACTCAAAAAATTTATTACGTGTACTTAAATTCCATTACAGTGGCATTACGACCTAGTTACGTGTTATAAGTACCAAACACATACGTAAAGATAAACTATATTTGTTATTTGATTAATCATCATAACCCCCTGGGAGTTTCTTGTTAATTCTTCCGGGAACATTCACGATAGCAATTTGTTTGAAGCAACGGTGTTATTTGATTTTCGAGTTATTTTATATTTAATTTTATAAAAATCGACTTCGTGTAAAACACTTTTTCCCTTTTTGGGCCTACCGCAAGAATTGTCTGATTAGGAATAAATAGTGCCTTTGTAAAAACTTTTCCATAATCTGAATAGAAAGTAGGCTCACAACGTGAACGTAGTGACAAAAGGGTCCTTAAGGGCGCCTATCTCGGACAGTGGATTAACAAACAAAAAACTTAACCCACATTTGATAACTGTCAGTCAATGACACTTGACTATCACTCAGACAGCCATGACAAAACCAAACCAGTCAAATGGGGCTGGTACCATCATACATTTTGGCCAGAGAGCAATAACCAATGGACAATAATCCGCTCATTGTTGATCGTTGGTATACATTCACATAATATAATTGACTTGTTACGATGACAGCTCATACGATCGATTAGTAGTCAAATATTGAACCAAATCTATACTACAGAGCCGAAATGATGATATAAATATTTCAGCAAAACTGAATGACAACGAACAACGGTAGTGAAAACAACACTGAAGACACATAAAAGGGATGTTTCAGCGTATCCGTTATGAATTTTGCGGAAGAGATCAGAGGAAATTCAAGCGGAGGATTTAACTTTCAAGACGGCAATATTGGTTTCAATTTAATATGTTTCATTCATCTATTCTGTCTCTTAAACTATGAATTCAAATTTCATTTTACATTTCTGCTTAAAGTAACGTATACTCACGCATCGAAGTTAGTCAGAAATTTGAATTATTAAAATAAATAATAAGCTAGGGATGCACTGAACGTTAGTAAGTCCGATGTATGCATATAACATATTATGCATAAAACCCAAATTAGAGTTATTTACTCTGTTATAACATTACTTTATGTTCTACTGCGACAGACTCGGCTTTTCTGCCGACGTCAAAGACAATGGAACGCAAGTTACTAATTTGTGCACAGAAATCAATCAAACCATTCCGGTTAACCCCAAGTTCTTTTTTTAAGAAATATATTATTTCTTTAGTGTTAAACTATGCATGAAATGACCACGCGAATAAGTTTGTAGTATCTGATAGTATGATACTCGTATTTAAAAATATTGCAATGATTCTTGGAGATTACAAGTTGGGTTATAAATTATAATGTTGGTACGTCAATGCAAACATAATATGTCTACAATATAACCAGATCAAGACAAATAAGCGACGAGCACCTAAACTACTCAGCAATGTCCGGTGTCCAAAAAATTGAGAACTTGTAATACTTTTACGGTAACAAGCTTCGAAGTAAATATCATTGCTACCCTCCAATCATTTTTATCATGTCGCAATCAAAGTCTCAAGATTTGTGCTAATAGTAATCCATCTAATTTGGTTATTTTACATGTACGGATTAGTTAAAAATAATGAACGAAAAATTAATAGCAGATGCTGATAATTAATATCAAAATTTAGTTTTAGAATAATTCCATTCAACTTAAAAACACCTAATTTTAATTTTTTACAGACTAATTGATTTAAAAGAATACAAAGTAACAAGATGTAATTACCTCATCGGATGCCTCTGGCCAAATGATTTGTTTTTTTTTTTATGTTAAAAAAATATATATTTGACCGTCAGCAGAAAAAAATTAGTGATGTTTTCACTGGCGAGGTGGGATATATTCTTATTATTGGCTTCTTATTTATATTTATTAAATTCCATTTAACTTTTAATACCAGAAATGATTTTAAATATACTCAAGCAAAATAACAACGTTATTTATGAAAGTAAAGAGTAGTGTAGTTATTAACTCACTGTGAGTTAATAATCAAAGCAAGCAATTAATAAAGTGCTATAACATTTTAATATATAATTTGTTTTGGAAGCCCAAGTTCCTAACCTAACGCTGCCCTTAGATTCAACCACATGAAAGAGATTATACTACGATTACAAGGCAGTAATAAACATATTTTAATTCAAATTTACAACTCTCATGCATCATCAATGATATTTATTTTATGGTGTTGAAGAGGTCTGCTTGTTTGTTAAATAATTATGTTTTTTTTAATGGTAATAGCCGACAAACGGATAGACGAGCCACCTGATGGTAGGTGGTCACCGCCGCCCATGGACATCAGCAAGACCAAAGGTATCAATGATGCGTTGTCGGCCAGTAAATTAGAAGAAGGTAAAAAAGAGAGAATGTACTGGCTCTCAAGCCCCCAGCCGAAACACGACGAGTAGTTTGGCGGCTGACTCAAGCAGGAGGGTGATAGCTAGGCAGGCAGACTTCACGGAAAGATAATATAAACATCCTATATGAGGCGGCGCACGACAAGATAACGTTCAACAGCGGGAGTTGCGTCACCACGGGGCCGGCGACCCCCTCGAGTAACATACCCGGGCAAATAGGAATCCCTTGAGTCCCGGATTCTCTATGCATGAGCCATGCCCCCCCACAGTAGGGCGCCGCCACGTGGGATGCTTCGTATCGTACCAAAGGGTGCTTCGATCGACGGCGGTACCTAGTTCGGTGCACACGCTGTGTCGTGATAATATTGAAAGTCTTTTTTAATTCAGTGTAATTAATAAATAATTAAGAAGAACTTTGTATTATTATGAAAATATCCCTCTTCGCCTATATGTACATAAAAAACTATAACACTGTATAATAAAAGTTACACATTGTTGGAAATCCACAATCAAGTAGCTACATAAACACCTTTTAAATTCAAAGTAATTTCATTCTTACTTTTACACTTTGATCGGTTGATTGAGTCCACAGTGTTTTCCGTCTTTCTTTAACCATGTTTCGAATTTCCTCGTTGATTGAGAAAGCTTAACAAATAAAATTCTATCGTAAACACACGTTCGCATTTGTGTTCGTTCGAAACGCGTAATTACATTCAATTATTTTTTTTTGTCATGTGGGTAGTGGTAAGGTTTCTAATTCATAGAACCAGAAAAGCTATTCCTAAAGTGGGTGTTATTTCTAAACTCGTCGCATAGACTTTCTGAAGCGAAGCAAGGGCTGGTTACCACTTCAATTAATATAATGCAATTGTTTCAGTCCAGTAGCATACGAATACATCGAATCGGTACCAATAAATGAACGCGGCGCAAACAGCTATAAAATTCTTCCTCGAAACTACCTATCAGTAATTTTGAAAATAATAAAGACTAGATTTCGTGAGAAAACACGAAACCTTCTTCATATCGTCCAATTTTATTCCGTTCCATCCCTTCATCAACCCTCGGACGTGATCGGTATAAAAATCCGTGCATATTGGCTGAAATATGGTATTATACAGCAAACGATTGCCCTTTGGCTTCGGCGGGTAGGGTTTACCTATAGATATCTTAGACTTTTATTTGACTCTGTGACTCGAATTTCTAGTAACAGTCTGGTTTTAGTCGAGCCAGCATTACGTATAATATGAAACAATAATTTCAAATATTCAAGAAATTAAGTACAGAGTGTTCGAAATTGGTTATTTTTGTACATGATCCGGAATCAGAATTGCCTGAGCAAAGCAGCTTATTATATTTGTTCCTTTTGCCAAGGTCACCAGTGTCAAAAAAACAGCACTGACAGGTGGATGGAAAACAATTGTTATAGGTATCATAGAGTTAAGTGGCACCATAAGGAATGTTACTTCAAGCAATTTTCTCTTTCACTTTGTAGGAATACTTATAAAATTTGCTATTTACACTTTCGGATGTAATGGGCTCAGACCTCCCAAGCTCATGGTGCTCCCTGCTGAACAACGGACGAGACTGTGGCGTGCTGTTGTTCGTGGTCGATGTCTCCCGACTCTGCCACCCAGTTTAATCTCGACCATGCTCGTGCATGGTGACAGCTTTTACCTGTCTGTATTACTCCCACCCTCCTCGTAAAATCAACTGTTAAATCGTTTTACGTATTTCGGTTGAAGTGTTAGTGTAACAAGCGGGTCATTCTTTTCCATCTTTGTTAGTAACGAGTCTGTGATACCTTCGGTATATAAGTGAATAGGGCTTCAACTCATTAGTAACATCATAAGTAGCAGGTTTTAGGTCTATACGTTATTAAGGAAACCTAGAGGATACCGCAATGCTCCAGTGTATTTTAGTGGAGTAGTCCGGCATGGTGTAATGACTATTATCTTATGATTATAACTACCACCGACGGTTTAGTGACCCTGAAGTACAGAAGGGACCAAATTGTTCCACTTATTACGAATTCGAGCACCGATCTCCTTGGAAGTTACCTGACTTGGACGATCGCTTATAATTGGCAAGGGTCTTCAAGTGATGACAGTATAATAAATATAATTTACTCCAAGTAGTCTTATTTGAAGTTGATTACAGATTTATAAGTTATTGCTTGATTATTTTTCTTTTTTGCAGTATTACCTTTCTGTCTGTGAGGGGGTAGAAACTGACCATTTGGGAACGTATAGTAACTTTTGATTTTTTTATATTTTTTGTATCTTTGTCTCACTTTCATGAGGTGTTTCCAATACAATTTTACCTAATAACAGCAAGAAACAAGTAAATTCAAATTATGTATAACTGATTTGCGAACTAATGTAAGGACAGATGATGTGGAGTCGAATGTAACGAGTGAGATCGGTAAATAGACTGCGTTATTAAGATATTACATGGTTTATATATAGCAATAATATCTATACTACTATATAAATCTGTTGAGATTTTAGTGTATGTCTCGTGATAACTCAAAAACGGCTTGACCGATCTTAATGAAAATTGATATGTAGTGAAAACACGTGACTGTGCAGATGATAGGCCATATAAAATCTATCTATCTATATAAATGTGTAGTGTCTC
>DWPT01004922.1:0-12717 GCA_018251895.1 Agathymus mariae mariae | reverse complement strand
CAACTGTAGCTAGAGTTAAAAGAAAATAGCAGTTAGGTCCAGTAGACGAAGGTGCAGGTGGTACACATGTAAGTTTTCTCAACCTGCACTTATATAAGAAAATACATGTTGCTACACTATTTAATTCACGTCAACCGCTAATGCCAACTCTATTGATTAATGAGTAAAAGATTCTTAATAAATGAAGTTTTCCAGTAGACTTTTACTCTTTTTTGAGGGTTTAATTGTTACGTTTCAAGAGTCTCTGATATCGGCGCTATTACAAAATAACGGCCCTGTAATCCTGTTAGTAGGGGCTCCGGCGGCTATGTTGTGGATACCGAGCTCGATCCCGAGCGAGGCAGTCAAGTGAATATCAGATGTTGGTTTACGATGTCTTAAATCGTGTACATCTATGACTCATGCCGTTGGACATCTCATTAATAACAGGACACCCTACACAGACAACACTGATGCAAAGCTATGAGTACTGTTTTAATGAGCTTCATTGTACGGGTATACACGTTATGGGTGTGTTATTTTGGTTGTAGGAGTTTTTTAAATTCATGCTATTGATTTTGATGAAACCGAGTAGTTTGTCACATTTAGGAAAACAATCTTGAAGATATGATATCAAACTTAAGCTTTGTGTTATTACGGTCGTATGACTGTGTAAGCGTTTACTTATTGTTTATTTTTAATTGGCCAAGATGTCGGACTTAGCGAAGCCCAGCCTGCGAGCGAGGCCGCGCCGCGCGCCGTTCGCGTGCACAGTGGGCAGTGCGGCCGGCGCGGCTAGTGCGGCCCGTGTCGACCGCGTGCCAGTGTCTTTCGGCCGCCGAAGCGCGCCGCACGCTAGTACGCACACCAGTTAGAGCCCCTCCGGGCTGAACTGCGCCGCGCGTCACCACACCGACACGACACCCGAGGTCTCGAAGCGGCGATGCAACTCTAAAATCCCACTTGGGAGTGAGTGCGGTCCCGAATTCGAAAGTTCCTTCTTGATCCTAACAAGAGTTTTAATTCTCGCCGGAGTTTGTGAAGTTTATCGACGGTCGTCTGTTCAATCTCGAGAAGAACTTTGTGAGTTGCCGAATTCGCTGTTCATCGCCAGCGTGAGACCCGCTCCGCCGGTCGCGAGTTACCGGCACCACCGGGACGCCGTCGTTCGTTCCGTAGCCTCGTACGTATCGATTTTGCGTTTTACTTGCTTACTATTACTGACTAATATATAGACCAATAGTATGTCGCACTGTTCGAAAGCTCCCGCGGACCGCTTTGTGTTCCGGTGAGGCCGAGCCGGCGCCGGCGCGACATCGGGACGGGACGGGGTTCCGCTATGTGTTGTGAAGGCGATGTATTCGATTCGAACACGTTCGATTTACATTTTACGATAAGGCTCGCAAGGTTCCTCGCACACTCAACCCTGTAATTCAGTAGCAGGTATTCCGCGCCAGCGAATTAATTTAATATGTTGATAACGCGATAACGCGACGCGGGAGTGCGGGTAGCCGAGATAACACACAGACGACTGTACTCGTAGCTAATTGCATAGTAACGGCAGTAAACGTCGACGTGAACGAGTGCCACTTTGTGGCAATTGAAAAATACGTTAACTGTCTTTACTTAAAACTTATGCTTGTGTTAGAGGCTGTAGGACACGTTCCCGTAATGCGGTTGGTGCTGCAAAACAGATTTTTTTTTGTTCTGCAGGACGTATTCCAACGACGCTTAATGACTATTATTAATTATGACAATAGATAACCGACAATTTCTTAAATACATACGTACTTAAGCCGCTCTACTCGTTTTGTTCCTTCGTGGAGGCGGGCACGAGGGACTCGAATAGGTTTCGCTGTCAGATTCTATGGTGTCGGCCCGAAACGAAGTCAGAGTATTTTTTTTTAAATAGGTGGAGTATGCTTACTTCGGTGGTAACCTCGTCCGACTGCATCGCGCATGCAGAGCACGAGTGGTAGTCGTCGTTTTTCAAATGGGACAAATAATCACCCGTGATGTACCTACTTTTAGCGTGTTCGGTAGTGTTGCTGGAGGCCGGGGACCGACTGGAGACACAGCTGCATGTGTTGCGGACGTGCCAGAGAGGTCGTGTTGACGTAGGGAAGCTGATTGCATCTAAGGTTCCCAGAACGGGGAGTTTGGAAATGTTGGTACCGGACTCAACTGGAACCGGGAATTCCTGGGACTTGCGGGAATCTCGATATGGGCGACACGGAACTTAGTTTATAGCTATTTGTTACTTGGCAAATGTCCAACTTGTGTATGCTTTTTTAGCTGTGGCTTTCACATTGCTGTGCTACATGGGAGAGGTTTTTAATTTCCGATGCAGGTGCTGCACCATACAGTTAGCACACGTGTGTACGCCGTTGTCCTAACCCTGTTTGAAACGAAACGTTGCATTGTCAGACCCGAATTGGGTCTCTTGAACCTTTGTGATGACTGATGATATTGATGGTCTTAGGTACATCTTTCGCAGTAATTATGCGCATTGATCAGACTTCAGGCCATCTGGCGTCTCTGTCAACCGTTGTGAGACAGTAACGCTGTTGCCATAAAATTACGGAGCGTTGTTGAATATTATACAATCATAATAGCGATTATCTAACGACACTACACCACAAGACAACAGAGGTTGTTAAACGAATGAAGAAATATAAGGTATGACCGAGCGATACCTTGCTACGCGAGGTGCGGCGAGCTTGAGCCGAACTCGGCGATGCCATGCGATGTTATACGCAATATTAAGTGGCTTAACTTCATGATAATATTTTTGGATAATTATTTTGCGACTACTGATGTTTTTTTATTAATTAGCAGTGATTTAGCTTAGAAGTCTCAGTCCCGGTTCTGAAAAAAAATCTCAGTACCGGAAATTCCAAAACCTAACAGCATCATATATAACTTGTGCACAGTGTATATAAATATTCCTTAATATTCCTCTTCATTTCATTCCTCTTTGGAATGTTGAAATAAGACAGACTGGAAAATTATAATTAAATACATAATAGCATCTTAGACGTAATTCAGTGAATCAACATAGTCGTGTTTGCGATAGTCGACTAACTAGCCTCGAAGTTCAATTTCGTTACTGAGCATATGTCACAATATAAATACATTATGTTACAAATGTACACCATAACGAATGAAGTACCCAATTTACGTAGTGTGTGTGTCTGCTAAGTGCCATTCTCGCTAGCGGCAATATTCGTATAACGCTGCCATAGTTTCGTCCATTAAAGCTAACGGGCCAGTGACACGCTGCCAGAGTCAAGATATTTGTCGCAAGTAATATGTAATCGGTCTTATATATCTATACCTAATGGTATGATCTCATGGTTCTAGACCTCCCGAGTATGAGCAGGATCGGACAAGGGCCTGAAGGGCCTTTGTGACTCTCCACAAATCACTCCATAAGATGGTATACTAATATATAACTAAAGATAATACTTAAATGTATACATTATTGATTAAGGGCCACTTTTAATATTTCTTCCTTTCGTTACGCACTAGGTACGTGTACTCATGTACGTGGTCAGTCTGGAATCAGGTAGGATCGGGGCTCGCAGAGGTCAGAGCCCGGCTGGTAAGCTATAGGGACAGGCCGACACGGGGAAGCAATAACTCTCCATATTTTCATGCAATAAACATTATTGATAAATTAATTTTAATGTAATTAGTAGTTTGTAATGCTTCTTACATCTCCTTTTGTCATACTTCAGCAAGAAAATGTTGTTGTGTCGCGGTCGGTCTGAACCTGTGTCGCGACACTCTTTCGTCAACGCCCCTTGCCCCCCCTCCCCCGGCCGACTGCCCTGCGACCGGTGAATCATCGGCTGCGGTTGGTCGACCGCACTAGACACTGGTGACACAATTATACTTTGTGTATTGACAGTACAAGACAGTATGCAAATTGACAGCTGCGAACCGCGGACCGGTGTCGAAACACGTCTTTATAGTTCTTTATGGTTATTCATGGTAACCATCAAAGCTATGCCAAATTTAAAGTAATAATCTCAGGTAACGTAAGTAACGAATAGAATAAGGTTATAATGGCTTTGTATTTGGTCTAAAATCATATTCTATAAAATAAACTAAATTAAAAATACTTAACTGCCTTTCCCATGAGCGGCGAACGCCTTTTGCTACGAAGCACGACGTCAACGACTCGGGCACCGAGGACGACGGTGCGTTGATGTCTCCAGTCATGTTGTTATAATTATTACTGGAAGGTGATTCGGCTCGAAGAGAGAAACTTATTTTGATGGATTTCATTAATCTATATCATACTTATTTAATTAAGTTCTTTGTCGATTCGTTGAAACTTCAAATTCGGATGACAGCGCATGCGGATAGAGGGAATTCCGCGGAATCGATCCGGTGAGTGTTGTTCTTTTTAGAAGTTTAAATTATTATTATCAGTCTTATCAACATTAAGTACTGGATATGCAAATTTTTTGAAAGTTGTAGATGTTCCGTTAGCGACGACGCGCGGCGCGAGGTCGCCTCTAAGGTAACGAACGCAATTAAACATATACTGCAGCTTAACCTTCTCACAACGACCCCAGCCCCACGGTCTGCCGCTCTGCCGCAGCATTCGTAGGAAGTAGTATTGAAACTGACTTTATTCTACGAATTTTATAAACGTATTATGCCGTTACCGGTTTGTAATGAAGATTATTTATATCATTGTACGGTACTCGTAGCATTTTAATTCGTGTTGAGTGTTGACGTCATCAGATGACTTAGTGTGATGACGTCTACTTGAGTAAACGGTGCCAGTTGTACGTCCACCTGATGTTAACCGGCCGCTGCGGCTGGTGTCGACATGTACCGTCCGGCACCACCGTGGTCACTAGATAAAGTATTTGACGGTAGACAACATCGTGCATGTGGAGTCTTTCGCACAACCTGAACTGTTTGTTATTAGCCAAAGACAGTTAATGGTACTCGATGCGCGGTAACAATATATTATTGTCGACAATAAGTTCTCTGAAAGTCTTCGAGATGGTTAAATTACATCACGTCGCGCCCGCCGCGCTGTGTGTGCCGCTGTGTGCGCCACGAACCGATCCGTCGTCCTCTCATCCTTTGGCACCCTAGTAGGGTCATAGTTACGATACTGACCGACGCAACCTGACGGTAGAAATTTTATCGTCCTCCACAGACCGATGCCGCAGGATGAGACGAGGCATTTCTTCTGTTCGAATTAAGCCACGAAATAAAAATAAATCCCATCGAAAAGGGCGGAGGGTGACGCGGAGAACCGTGGACGACGCAGGCAAGGGATAAAGTTGAAACGAAATAAAAATAAACCCAAGCTTCTTTTACAAATTTACGATTATTAATACGGAGTCGTCAAAGACGACCGATGCAAATACACGTGCCCGGTAGCGCCGCCGCCGTCTTACAACTTACCGGTTCAAAGTTTTCCGTCGTAGCTTTTCACGGTAGATAACAAAACGTTGCGTGAAACGAAGTGATATAATAAATAACTACATGCTACATGTCACATTATAGTAGTCAGTGTCGCAGTCCCGCCTGAGGGCGGGAGTAGATCAAGGTCGTGAGTACCTGAGGCTGCGGCTGGAATTACAACTATTGAGTTTTTCTTACACAGTGTCTCAAAATATTGTATCGTATATTTTCAAATTAATTACAATAGTAAACATTGCAGTGCCCGCACATGCGTATTGCGCGTATGTGATATAATAAACATTGCGACACACATAGAGTACTTACAATTGTCAGTAACGCGAACGTCGTGTTTTCTTTGTGGATTTGGTAGTAACATAACCAATATGTATATCTGTACTATTTTTAAAGCACATCTTTGCTTGTGAACATTGTATTGTTGACTGTGGTACAGACTACAAACTGTCCTCATTCTCGAAGCTGAAACGTCTAATGATCGTTACTGCTGCAACAGTCGTAAAGTGGTCGAGCACCCGAGATGATAATCTGGCGACGAGGGTTCTACGACGATAACTTCTACTCGCACCTATTTCTTTACGATAATATTAGTCTGCTTTCAGTAGATATGTATGATGCATGCGAAATGTACTGAATTCAGGTCATGACACATTTCATACGTACACTTCTTGGTATAAGTACACTTTAAAGGATTTGGAACTTGGCGTCGCCGCGGTACATGTCGTGAGCGTGACGTTGCGTTACCATTTTTTATGTTATGTTTACGGCAGGTCAGACATACAAGCGGCAGGCGTAAACGAATTAATAAAACAAATCGTAACATCCATTTCGTTAGAAGCCAATCTTTAAATACCTGCATAGAACTATGATAAAATCGAAGGGAAACAACAGTGTAAGAGAGTACCCTGGTGTGTATGTTAAATGTAATCGTATATCAATATCCACATGTTGCCTTGCAAAGAGCTATACTTAGTAACGATATGTATTTGAACCGATTCTTGGAGCGCATAAAGAACATCTGTGTTTAATATGCAACTCGATACCGGAGTAATCGCTATCGTGTTCACGGTCAGTTACGTGGCGGCACTGGCCACTGCCGCCGGCCACATGGGTCCCGTAAACGTACAACGGGATAACTGATGCTCTCGTACCGACAGTGATGTATGACTTAATGGGTGATTAATATATTACAACGGCGAAAGCCAGCAATATGTCTCGGTTTGATTATATCGAACCATATTGGGAAGAGCAAGGGATGGAGAGCTAATTATTTATAGGCGAACCGCTCACTCATGCCCGTAGAGTTCCGTATTTAGCGACCAGGAACAGGAACAGCGGCCGAACGGTCGACGAGCTCGCCTCTCGGCGCCGGCGGCGAGCAGCTCAAATTAAATAATGTTAGCGTCTCGACGCTTTTCGTATTTCTTTATAGTTTTAACTCCCATTAGGACATCAACTATGTCGGCTGTCATCGGCTAACAGCGCATCGTAGTGGAATAATAATATCGTGAGGTTAAGTGAGTAATTGTCCGACGGGGACGCGTGGGTGAGTGCCGTTATCTCCGAGAGCGGCCGCTGGAAAGGGTTCCGTTGAATACCGTCGCGGCGTGCGTCACGTTCGTTGAGCGATACTTCGCTCTAGATCTGTTTAATCTCGCGGATTAATTACCCTATATCGGGCGAGCCAACCGGTATCGATGAATTCACTAAATATTTTAAACTACTCAAAACATGTTACTGAAAACGAATTTACGAATCATGATCTATTTAACTTTAAATTTTAGACCGCAGAGCGATGGAAATAATACAATATATCTATGATTTGCACTTGCGCAGAGACGACGGTGGTTTTGTTTCGGAATCGAATAAAATCGAATAATAGAATAAATGAAGAGTGCATTAAAATATTATTGGTTAGCAGCTTATGCTACATATTAAAATTGCCTCAGACAATTTTCCTCAGAATTTTTGCCTCAGACAAAGTTTTGGTAAGTCATAAGCGATTACTCCTTTGTTTTCTGGAAGAGTAGAATATTCAAAATTTTAAGTTTCTTTCGTCTATCACAAACATCATTAGATTTACTGATAATTATATAACCTATCGTCTGCGTATACACGTGTTCTCACTACATACCAATTTTCGTTATGATCGGTCGAGCTGCTCTTGAGTTATAACGGGACATACCGACAGACAGAAAGACAAAAATTTTCATATTGATCAAATTTATGTCAGTGAGTCATAAAACTAACAATTATCATAAAATTGACAAAAATGGAATGTACAGACAGACACTTTGTATTTTCATTTGTATAGTAACGTAGATGTTAGATTAATTTATATTAATTATTAGCTGTAAAGTATGTTTGTCGTATCCGCATCCCTTTTTGGATGTACGTCTACCACGCATTACTCTTCGTCACACTGAGTCGGCTGATAGAGAGCTTTTGGCATATATTTGTCAAACTATTTATTTATACAAAAATCTGTCCTAACTGAGATACAGTGCCACAGTGGTCAGACCTCAATTTGATAATAAGGAAATATCCCTATTAAATATATCACAATTACAAAAAATATCACCCATTACACGTAGCTAACCCCGCCGATGTCGTGGCGAGTTGGTGAATAGCGGATTTAAATTAAAGCATCTGAACTAATCAAGTACCTTACCAGCCCTAGGGGTAGCTGATAAAGTATCTTCGCTGAAGTTCCTAGCAATCTACCAACCAACGTCGACCAATTCTTGATCCCAAAATGTTTAAAGGCCTCAGTGAAGACGTCGTGCCTAATGTTAGTAAGAAACTGGGAGACAGTAATTCCTGAACCTTTTAGTGAAGTATTGCCGTCCCAAACCGGCCGGCGGGCATCCATATCACTGAACCTGTCGAACACAGACTGGCGGATGCACTGAAGCATCGGACGTACACTGCTGCGCATGTGATGTTCTGAGTGCGCCCCCGTTACGTTATGTTAGTACCTCTACAACTGCAACAGCGAACAAAGGAAATGTCTATGGTGTTAATCTTATTTCAAGTAGATACTGTGACTGAATAAAACTTTCTTCTTCTTCCTCATCGGATGTGTTGAAGTTTGTGAGGAACCAAGACGGTGTCATACCAGATTTTTTTTAGTGTTCACATTGACCAACTTCATTTGGCTGCTTATTAATTTGAGGAGCGCGTCACGTCGCTTCTCGTTGTGTTTTTGAGGAAGACCAGAGTTTCATACAGATTTCATGCTTGACATCATTAAGTACAAACAAATTCAATTTTTATTATTTTATTCGCCTTTATCCGCTATAAAGATTGACAAGATCTGGTGTCGGAGGAGATGCAGTGGATTGAATGGCCTTCTCAAGCTTTTTGATTTCATGCAGGCGAGTGTTAAATATGAATTATCCAATATTTCGAGATCGCCGGCAAGTTATGCAAGCAAGGGCTGGTAGAGTACTTGATTAGTTCAAATGCTTTAATTTAAATCCGCTATTCACCAACTCGCCAGGACATCGGCGGGGTTAGCTACGTGTAATGGGTGATATTTTTTGTAATTGTGAAATATTTAATAGGGATATTTCCTTATAGTCTACGATTGAAAATAGAGTGGAACGGTGACGTAGTCGTTGAAATGGAAAAAAAATTATATATGGCGAGTGAGATCTACTTTAGCGAACTTATAAACCATGTCACCATTAACGTAATGTTAATTATTAAATAGATTTTGAAAAAATCTTTAAACACACTAAGTTCGCATGTAACCGTTAAGATAAGGCTCAATTACTGTAGCTTATATTACATTTATAATAAATGTTTTTTCCTTCTTACTTTCCAAATGGTGGTATGGTGTGTGGTAGTGGTTCCGTCGCAGGTCGTATCTCACCCACCTGTGTATCAGTCTCGACACTTACGACCAGTCGCTGAAGACGAGCGGAAGCTGTCCCTGTGACAATTAACGAAGCACTGGTGCCGCGGTGGCCTCTTTATTACAGAGAAATTATCTTTATGACAGATGTAAAACGCCTTCACTCCCATACCATACTCGTATTATTGACACCTGTCACTGTGTAAGTACAGAAGGTCAGTGAAGACGCCGCACGGCACGGCTTATTGAAGCTTGCTGCGACCCGTCTTAGTTTGTCGTCCATACTAGTGCATTTACGTGTAAACGTAGATGCCGATGTGAACACGCCGGTGGCGGTCTCGAGCCGCGCGGGGTCAAGTGAAGGCCCGAGCCACTAAGCACAGCGCGACTATAATTATACCACCGAATTCGTTTAAGGTCTCTTATTATTTCGTTGTGGTTTGTGAGAATTGTCCATTAAGTAAATTGAGCTTTGAGCGTGACTGTAGAATGTCTTGCGATCACCTACCGATTTACTTTTTGAGTGTACGAAAAAAACTCAATTCTCATTACACCGTAATTACGAGTTCACCGCGACAACTCTGACTGCACATGATGCATTTTTACTGTTAATATGAAATGAGGTTACACGTGGGAATCATAAACACGGTATAGACATACAATTGTTGTAGCGTCATCGGTTCTTTTTATGTTCCTTTTTTGAGGTTTTTATGTATGCAAATATTATTGTTGGAATATCAGGTTTTTTTAGTTAAGTATTTGCCAGTATCGAGTATTGGCAATAATGGGCAAAATTTACTAAGAAAGTATTGCCTCATTAAGTGGAATGGTACCACGAATGCGTCGTACCCATCGAATGTATTGAAGTTTCAATTAAGGAAACAGTAAATTATTTAAATACGAAGTTCAATTATAACTTTTAATGGACATTTAATATTTGGCATGCAGATAAAATAAAATTTAAAAAATATTACAGAGATAATCTAAATATTATAGATTAGTTAAAAGCAGAGTGATTTTCGGAACCTTAGTTTTAAAAACTCTACTAAAACATAGGAAAATATCTGTGACAAGAGACATTTTCATAGAGATACAGATTAAAATCACGAATTTGTATGCGGATGACTGCTGTCATTTTATACGTCATTATATATTGAAAACTGTCCAGAAAGAAAAATAGAGCGATGCAGCTAGTATATCGTCTCGGCCGACGATAACCGGCCGTAACGTGTTTAATTTAGATTTTGCCTCTATCCGAAATTATTGGATATATTTTTGGATCGGAGCTCCATAACATCCCTGGTGTACAGGGGAGACTTCCGAGGGCTACCGAGGATGGCTACAATTAGTTTATCTCGCCTCGTGTGGCGCGATTTAGAAATAACATGGTAGAAATAAAAACATTGTAACGAGTACAAGTTTAGATTATTTTGCATACATAATTAAAGTTATTTCACTTTTTCGTTGACCAATATTTACTTGTTTTTTGGGATAATTTTACGGTATCTATTTTTTAACTTTTTTTCATGGATGTGTTCAGTAACGCCGTTTTATTTTATTTTTGAAAAATAGTGGTATATATATATATAGTCATAGATAGTAGTAAGTAGTGCTTTCTGTAACTGTGAATGTGAAAAAGCAATCCCTGGGAGTTTCCTGCCGCTTCTTGCGGGACAACTCATAGTAGGTATTTGCCGAAACGATGGCGTAGTTTGTACCAACTTCAAATAAAATATTATTTTTCATTTCATTGCATGTGCAAGTGCATGGTCACGGTGTTGGATCGTTGTGATTCTCGCAAAGCACTCATATACCCTTGAACATTTTTTTTATTTGCAAGTTGAGTAAATAAATAAAAAATATTTTGGAAATTTATTATTTAAGTGTCAGAGCGACGGCGACGGCGTGTAGCAAATACTCTAGTATTCTTAATGGTGGAAGGTAAATCAAACAAATAAGACAGCGCAGTGGTTTAAATATAGGTCGCAGGTGAACGCCCTAGGACAATTTTAATGGACGCTCCGTCCGTGCGTGTATGTGTGTGCTGTGCGCGCGGCGTACACTTGCAAATAGCCGACCTCGTGGAAAAGGGTGGCCGAGGTAGCAATAAAAATGCAATGTTCATTTTATGTTGTCATCATATTCTTATTTATTGTATATTTATTATTATTATTATTCCTCATGACATCAAATCAATCAGCCTTAAAAACTTTATTGAATGATTGCGCTTCATCCATGACCCGAGCCGGCTCGTGGGTCAACCGACGGTCCGCGGTACGCCGCACGGTCCTCTTACTGGGTGTCGCTTATCTGTACCATTTCAGTCCTTACGGTACCTGTTGAAGGTGGTAGAATTATTCACCTGGGTGCCAACTTACCAACCTCCTTCCAGAACAAACCGTAAAACGTTTTAAATGTTACGTTTGGAATGTAGAAGTGAAGTCAATTTTTTGCATAAAATAAGTTAATGCTCGACAACAATTCCACCCGATGGTGAGTGGCGATGTGGGTCTCTTACTTTCACTTTAAAAAATTACCGTCTTATCTAGTGCGGATGTTCTCTGGTATTGGTGCCATTTTATTTGTGTGAAAGCTAGCAATGTCCCATCGGTACCAGTCGACTCAACCATTCATCATACGAGATACGATACTAAATTTGAAACTAAATTAAAATTGTCATTGACCGTTACTGCGCTTCGGTGCAAGGATTGTGTTCGAATATGTACAATCCGCGATGATTTAATTTTAAAATAATTAATTCCTCATCATCGCCAGACCACGGGATCATTTTCATATAAAATCAAATCTCCTAGCTAGATCATTCCAAAACAACGCACAGACCGACGGGTTATACACGAAGGTTGGTAATGAAATTAAGGTACAATCAGATTTTATCAAAATAGGGTAATCAGTAACATCGTTATAAATAAATATGTAGGTACACATTTGGTTGGTAGCACTCCACGGGACCCTGTCTCTTCTTAGAGAATAGTTTCACACAAGGCTCATAGATCCTCCTGGCGCTTGCGGAGTATCATGTCTCTAGGCTTAGTCGCCACCATGATATCAGATATCAGATATCGATTACAATAACACATTTTAAATAATTCACAATGTTGGTTCGACTGTTTATTTTACATCAATTTTGCTGATTGAATAAAAGATAATAACAAAGAAGGCATTCTTAGGTATTGAGTTTCAGACACACGCGAAGTTTCTTTTTCGTATACTCGTATAATACGTGACAGCGGTAAGTGCGGCGGTAAGTGTCCAGTTCGAACCCCCGTCGCTACGAGCATGCGACCGTTGGCTTCGTTCGTTAACCATTTGGTTTTAGTTCGATGTCGTGAGCAGGGATGTTATGGAGCTCCGTAACCGTAACCGAAACTACCGGATGTCCGAAATAAAAATATATCCGAAACCGTAAC
>DWPT01004921.1:0-12719 GCA_018251895.1 Agathymus mariae mariae | reverse complement strand
TTGGTCGACCCTTGGTCCCTACAATGTGAAAGCAATTCGAGCCCAGCAGTGGAACAGTTACGAGTATGGTTTATGAATATTTCTTATATATATAGTATACATATATATATATATATATATATATATATATATATAGTTCTTAATCCTGTATATCTAAGTTGTGGTATGTTTGTATTTGACACGAATACAAGTTTAGTACAAGAGTTTTTATTGCGGCGATTTTTTTACATCCGTATGTTTCTATGCTATTGATATATTACACATAATTGCGAAAATTGTAGAAGAAACGATTATTGTTATTATTTATCAATACCCTATACCCTATTGTATCATCATACCTTGTACCCAGTAACAGAATATAAGCTGCGTTAATGAGATAAAACTAAGAAAAATCTATTGCACTTCTTGAGTTAACTCTCATTCTTAAGTTACTTTCAAATAGATTTAATCTGTACTTCAAACAACCTAATGAGTTTCCTTCGCCCTAGAGTTATTTTTAAAAATATCTTATTTTCAGTAATCGAATATTAAAACTTTATTAAGTTTTGACTTTTTCGTGTATAACAATACCACATTTATTTGTTTCCTTCACAAAATTCAATCGAAAAATGATGTTATATTAGAGACTCCACTGGAATACTAAATCAAGTTTAAAGTTCAAGGGTCAGGCCAAAAGATAGGATGTTAGGATTTTTGCTTTTTAAAAAAAAAAAGCTCTCGTCACTGTATATATAGACACCTGCAGTTCTACATTCAAACTATGCAGTTATGAAACGACGCGATGCATAGAAATGGATTATATTTGTATAAGTAAGCTATAAAATATATTTTTTTTTAATATTTCTATTCATAAAGTTCATAAATGGTGGTAACAAGATGCTAGCACGCACACAATGCATAATTTTATTCGTAACAAAAAAAAAATTCTCCGTTCACTTGACAGTAGAATTAATGTTCGTATTATTTATTAGAACGTGTATCGCTTTGAAATGCGAATATACTTAATGAGTATTACAAGCCGTTTCGCCCACACATCATTTAATCGGCGACTCCGGCACCCACAATTGGTAAATCGGAGCACTCCATGACCATGGACATCACAACAAGTAATCGATTATGAGATTGATTGATGCGGTTTACACACTCACGTTGTAATTCATCGTCGGTCGGTGAACCTCTTTTTGTATTTCAGTATTTTTTATGATTATAAAATAGGGAACAACAAACACTTCTTTACCATCAGAAATCCTGGTTGTAATAGGTTTATTTGACAATAATATGTCTAAGAAAACATATTTAAACACAAGTTTTGAAAACTCAGCACCTACGTCTGAGTAACATTGAAAATTGAAACTTGAAAATAAAAATATAAGAAATACTATAAAAACATTGCGGAAATTCATTGTTATTTTATTAGTATTAATTTACTTTGCAACAATATTCAGTGTGAGTGAGGATTAGGATAGATCTAGTCAAAGTTATTGATCTAAACAAATATGGATATAGATAGATCTAGTCATTGAACGTGACTACGATCGATAGACTTCAACTAAAAAATCCATATAATACAATTTAATTTTGAAAAAAGTCTTAGTCGCAAAAAATACCGTGTTTATGTCACATTTATTTCGGTTATATCACCAGGTTTTTAAGATATGGTTCGACAGTATAAGTTAACATGAATATATGAATTTCTTTTACAAATAAATAAGCAAGGCGACATTATCAATACGAAGCTTAATGAATGGAGAACCTTTGTTCGCGGCAATGAATATTGACCCAACACTGCCGGAAGGGCGCCATGTCAAATACGAAATGCAGCTGCCCAAACAAGCCGTGACATCTCAATATTCACCATTGTGTAAGGAAGTGTATGTAGTGAAGACTACGCCTTATACTACCGATTAGTTTCAGTTTCATTCCAGTTACATTCGCGTTAAAGTTCATATTTCTTTACCCTGTAATTCAAATGTATTTTAAGTTTCGGCGCGATTTAAAACTTTGACATGTTTGTTTTCAATATTTGAAATTGGAACGCTTAATTACAAGCTGAGGCCGTTCTCATGGATCTATTTTGTTATCGTGTTTAATTTATTCGAAATGTCTTGATTACGAGATCAAACTTATTTATCATATATTTAAACTTCATTATAAATTAATACACATTTGTTTCACATTTTATTATTTAAATTAGATACTTTATCTATACAACACTTCGCAAGATTTTTTCAACCAACTTCCATGTAAATGGTTATTTACCAAAATATATTTATTTGTTATTAAATCTTCCATCACGTCATGTGTATTTTGTGTTAGGTCTCTGACATGGTTCTATTGATTTCTTTCTTGGCTTTAGTCTTTTCCACTACTCTCATTCTGAGTATATTTTCATTGCTTGTTGATGGTCTTATAAGCTATACAGTGATTTTTTAGATAGATTAGATTTTTTTATTTATTTATTTAAAGAACAATGTATGTTTGAACAGGTAAGGTGAACGAGAATTATGGTGGAAAATATAAGTACGTATGAGATTTCAAATATGCAGGAAAAGACGAGAAGCGACAGATAAACCACAATTGATTTAGTTTTGACTTTCATTAGGGTTTTGATAATAAAGGCATCGAACAATTTATAGCTTGACAATTTAATGTTTATGACTTTCAGCTATATGTGGAAAGTTAATTTTACCAATCGATGTAATGGAACGCGTTAAGCAAATCCTGACGGGGAATGTGGGAGACGATTTCAGCAAGTACGAAAAATCATGAGCAGTTACGTGCTTCAGGAGGCAAATCAAGTTATCATATCATAGATATCAATCGCTCAGCTCTACCGGAAGTCATTGGCCGGTACATGAACAACATTTGATTTGCTCGTAACTATCAATGCGTACTGCAACAGCATGGTAAGGTACAAGCAAGAAGAAGAGGACAAGAAGACAAGAGAGGACTTCACGGTAAGCTGCTCCTGAATGACGCCAACCACTATGTTCTTATAATGATTCATCATTGTATGTGCTGTTCTCTTACGTTAGTTAAACATTTTCCTCAAAACTTCTTCTCAGTTTGTTGATTTTTCTTAATAGTTGGCGGCTAGCTATATAGTCTTCCAGAATTTTTTTGAAGACAAGTAACAAGTTAAATAGCGTTGAAGTCTAATGACGACAGTTCTATATGTCGTAGATAGTGTAATAAAAAAGTTAAACCTGTGCCAACATCAAAAATAGATAAGGTAATCAATCCCTCGCTAGCAGCACATGAGCCGCAAATGAACAGAAAGAATCCGCGTACATTCTTAGTACAAACAAATATTGATTTGATAACGCTGGCGCCGACGTCCAGTTTGTAAATAATGTGTATTCAGTGATCACAATTTTACCCGCGAATCGGAAGTGCCGTAGCTCACGTACCTGATAAAGTTTTAGTATCTGTTTCTGGGTGAATTGACCCAAACAATCTATACGTACCTACTAAAAAATCGAAGTCTTATTTCTGATTTTTGTAAAATCACAAAACACATTTCGAAATATATTTTATAAGTTATTCATAAAGATTATAATTTTTTTGCAAGCGATTTGTTCTATAAAAATATTTTAAAAGTTAACGGCGTTAGACGATCATAAATGTTGAAAATTATGTAATACGTAACAATAATAACAACAACATTGAAATTATGATGAACGGTCCCTCTTGTGGTGGTTGGTGGTCTCCGTACCGTTCAGTTCAAACTCAACGGTTCTCGTGCGTGATAGCACAATTTTTAACCAGCTTGGCTGCAAGGCTCCTAGAGTCAACCCTGAATTATGCTGTCGGTGAGCCCCTAATAAACGAGATCTCTCTGTCCATCCTGCACGCAACGCATCACGGAATCTTTGCCGCTTTGACGTCAGAAACGTTAAAGGATATCAGTGATTTTTATTGACGTTAAAGTACAACAAATTAACATGTGCTAAGTTAAAAAACAAACATGATGAGTAAATGTCCCCAAGCTTGCATTTTGGCCAACGCGTGTACTGTATCAGTTATAAACGATGTAATAATTTGTTCAAATAAAGAAAACGCCTAATTGGTTAACAATTAAACGCGAGAAGTTTAGAACTATAACACTTTTATTTAATTGAAAATTATATTCGTGTTATTAGATACAAGTGATTATGGTAAAAATAAAACCATTAAATAAACTTTAAAAATAAATACACTTGTGACACGTTCAGGATCTAATCTGCAAAAAAAACGATAAATGCTCAAGTATTATAAATGCTTGTGTACACATATTATAAATGTTTGTAAAATTATTAATTTTTAAATATTTCGGAAAATCTTTGCGTCTTAGAACGTTCAAATAATCAAATTCAGCTTTATATAAAGTGATTTGTGTATAGCATTTATGTGTATGGGGTATATATTAAAATCGAATGACAACTTCTTCGGTTATATGCTTAGGTTTTATAAGCGTTGGTGCTTTAGTTATTTAATTCTATTCCATTATAAATATATAGGTGTAATCTGGTGACGTATTTAAGCACAGCTTGTAGGTAAGGGATATTGTAGTATAGATGAAAACAAATGACAAGGTCGCCTGGACTCAACAGTGCCGCAACCGATTCCGTGCAGGTTAAAACTTATTACTTACTTATAATGTTGTTTCATAAAATGTGCTGAGCAATTTATTTCGCCGTTTCGTATTAACATAATACGTAAATATTTAAATTATTTTAAAGTTGAATAATTGTGTGACTTCTGCACTGAATTAGGTATATTGAGTGCATTTTAATACAATATAATAATATATGTTCTCTCAAGATAATACTTCGTACTTGTGATAATATCCATTAGGGTATACTGTGATCAAGATAATTACAAAACCTATAGGTATTTGACCGACCCAGAATTGTTCATATTCAAAGTAGTTACAGAACCACCTCTGCCAAACTAGCTAGTTAATGATAACAAAATGAAAGCTTTATTTTGTTCAACAAATTACCTCGAGTTTCGTGTGAAGTTCTATATTCCCAGCGAGGCGTCGACGAGACGGCTCGCGTGCGGTAGCCTCCCTGTTTGGCTAAATTAATCGCCATTATGGATAATTGTTACAAGAATATCCGCTAATTAAAGAATACTTCTTTATAGAGCAACCGGGTGTTGAGGTAAACAACGGTCTTTTGAACACGTGACCTCTATAAATGCTGTCCCAAAAGGGGTGGAAATAACAATTGAAATGTCAACGTACATGAAATGAAATTGTCTAACATAACAGTAATATGACACTTACCCATTCAGTAGAACAATCGAATATCGAAAAATAATATCCAGTACCGTTATTTTAATTTGGTTATACATTAATAAATATATAACATAATCAAATCATATAATCGTAACTCCCAACTCCTGGGCTCGGGTATCCTTTCCAAAGTAACAGGTTGGGGCCACAGCCTGCCACGATAATCAGCTGCGGGTTGGCAGACTTCACACACCTTTAAGAGCAGTATAGAAAACTCTCAAGATTCCTCATAATGTTTTCCGTCTTCGAAACAAGTTATATTTAATTTTTATCTAATATGCAGCTAATATGTAGTTCAAAACTTTTAGCAAGAGTGGATTGGGTAAATTTATCACCATAAATTTTTGACGGGGCACAATCACTTCGTGTGATACTACTAAAAATTTTGGCTTGGTTATAGATAGATCTATGTCTTGGGGTCCGCAGATTGAATCGGTAAGAAACTGTTTGCGACCATAGGTTCGCTCCGTAGACTCAAGAACTTTCTCCCTACTGCTACCAAAATTGCACTCACACATTCCTTACCTCTTCCTATCCTAGACTATGCCGATATATACTATCTAGATGTAACTGAGGAGCAACTAAATAAACTTGAGTGTCTCCAAAATATGTGCATAAGATTTATATTTAGTCTCCGGAAATATGATCATATCTCCGAATATCGCAACAAATTCAAGTGGCTTCACCGAAATATACATATACTTTCTACTTTGTACTGGGTGCTGTTCAATTCAAATGCACCATGTTAAAGAACGTTTTAAATTTACCTTTCGGACCCATGATCGATCTCTTCATTTCGTAAACAACCTTTCCCTCCTCACGCCTGTTAATTTTTCCTCTTTTTACTCTAGATCTTTTACCACTGTCACTGTTCGTCTTTGGAAATCTCTTCCCTGTAAAACACTTTGTGTTCAGTCACTTGTTAATTTAATAAACAGATTAAATAATTTCGTCTTGCCATTTGAAACCTTTCCTTTTTAATAAATATTGCTTCTGTAATTGCCCAACTTTTGTTATCATTATTAACTTTTTGACGTTCTAATCTTACTTTTCACATCATTGCACACCGCTACCCCATTTTACGAACTTCAATAATATTGTCTTCTACAGAAAGGCTGCCTAAAAGAGATCGCTACGTTAGCGATAACATCGCCCTTTGTACACCTGATATAACTTTTAAATCACTTTATGAATTTTTTTTGCCGTACAAATAAAGAATATTTGTATTTTGTATGTACATAATGTGAAAATTTCGAGATGCGTGCAGAATTCGAACTGGAATCATCCATGCGGCCGACTGATGATCAAACCTTTAGACTATCAATACTATTAGGTAAATCTATGCACTTAATATAAACCAATTGCCGCAAATATGAAAGGTTATTTAAGAACCGCTCGACCGATTTGGCTCAGTTTGTTGAGTTCGTAATTGTCAGGATACGGTTTGTATGAAATAAAATGAGCCTGGTTGGGTTAAGGTCTTTGAGGCGGATGATGATAAGAAAAGTCGTCACCGGCTGGTATGCGTATATTTTGAGTACACGTTAATTTGGTGTACAGAATGGAGCGAGACTATGTAGTACAATGTATTGAGTGAGTGCCTTTGCTAATGATCAACGCTTTATATATTGATAAGGAAGTGGTGCCTATAAAGGTTACATAATTATTGTTGATTCATATAAACTAGTAGGCATAAAAATATCCAAAAAAATGTGAAATTTAGCTTGACGTGATATGTTCTGTTCAATACAACTTTGGGTTGGATAAATCCTTTCTATCAGGCAACGCAAAACTTAAACCATTACAGTTTGCCCAGCCTTAGCCTTTGGATACTGAGACGTGCAATAAAAAATAATGTTAGTGTTGTACGTTAATGTTTTTCCGGTTGTTGAAGAAGTTGAATAAGGCTTTTTAAGGAAATTTGCCACTAGCGGTCACTCATCCAAATACCGACCGCACTAGAAAATGCTTAGCTCGGTCTTAATAACAATGTACACTAGTCGTCGGCCTAGTCAAAAGACGGCATTATCGCTCGAGGCGCGATATCTTCAATAGAACCTTACCGTCATACGATAAACGGTACGCAGTCCAGTATCTCCGAAGGGCCCTGGCCATAGACTTGTCACTAGGATAGTCGGTAGCTATTGTCAAAACTTGTAATCTCCATCGCTATCGTTGAAAGATTAGTTATCGATTCGCAAATACGTTATAATATTTGTTCAAATTCCTATAACTCACGTGTGAGTGAATGTTTTGGCTTTGGATATAAACTTACGAATTGACAGATTGTGGTCTAAGCTGTGGGACATATATTAACACAATAATCAACCAATAAAAAAATTACTGGAACAATCCGGATCAATCTAGTTCGAATCGTCGCTTATTTTCGTGTTTGCCTATTTCGTAGGTATTATAGGTAATGGATCGGGAGAGGGCCGATCCTTCTCGGAGGCGACAACGACGGGACAAAAGATAATCCCGTCCCGGTCAAAGTACGTATAACCTCGAGGGAACTGGAAGATACAAAACACGCAGGGATGCACCGGTGCGTTCTTATGAGGTCCCGGGACTTTCTCATACGCGTCGGATGACTGCCGAGATGGTTTTAGTGGGTATGAACTCCACATAATCCGGTTCCTCCGTACGAGGCCGGATATCTTACGAAGATTTCCCCCTGATACAAAAAAAGGTATGGGTAAAATACCACGTTTACCTTAAAAGGAATAATTGTAACATTGGGGAATCTGCAAATAAAAATCGAAGGAGATGTCACATTACAAGAACTCCTATAAGCAACTTAGTAACCTTAAAATTGGAACAACTGGCACATCTCTAATTTTATTAAACTGGACCAAAAAATTGTTAAAATGAGAGCATGTGCGTAATGAACCACCAACTATCGTCATTTCGTATCATAACCATAATTCAAAATATTTGAGCATTAATCACCTCTATTATCCAACTAGTTTGGAGATATACAAGTGCAATATATTCTTCACGAGTCATTGACATTCCATAAATAAACACAAGATCAAACACCTATAACTTTCACTTTTGAGGTAGTTACCAGTGTCGTGCTCCCGTTAAACATGTCGGCCAGCAGATGTAATGACAGAGAGATTACCTAAAGTCGTAGGAAAGATGGCTAGTAATTACCTATATGTACGGTATCAGAAATATATGACCGTATGAATTACGAATTTACTATTAATTTAGGTTAGTAATAGCAGAAGTAGGATGGGTGAGTAGTGATAATAGTTTTTTAGTGCTTCCGAGCTTCATAGTGCACGTAAAGCCACAAGTTTCCATTGTTATCGTTAGATTAAATTGAGTGTATTGTATGAACAGCTGGCTCGCCTACATAATACTGTTAATCAATATTTACTGAGTCTTTATAATGGCGTTAAAAACTCTCTTTTGTACGAGTAAGTAACTCAGGCTGATTCACAAAGTCGAGATCTCCATATAAAAGATTCACTAGTGAAGGTTCTAACAAATATTCCTGCATACTAGCTACATATTAGTTACAGCGTTGCCTGCGTGATTTATTTTTTTCTAAACCTAGTTTAACAAACGGTCTTAAATCCCTGGGAAGTGAATGTGAAAATCTGTGTTAAAATACGAGTTTCTTCATTTTTAACCAAACGGCCAATTACCAATCCTCGTAAATATAAATCTACAATAACGGACTTTTAACCTGAATAACTTGTCTTGCTTTAACTATAGGAATGCAAGGAATTATCAAAAATACCTCTCTTACTGTCTGTCCATGTTCCGAAGGTAAAAAATTTGCTAACCAACTTCTTTGGCTGAGTTATTATGAGTCAGTTAATAAGGAAAAATAATTTTTATATATTTTTTATATTCAGCTGGTCCGCATCCGTTCAAAAAGATTATCTTTTTTTGTAACTAAAACGGATACTCACGATTTTTGTATTTTACACCGATATATGAATCCAATAAAATTGTCTCAGATAATGTATAATGTTCGCGATGGAATAAATTGGTTCAAGTTTAAAATCGTACGCACCCTCAGACGTTTATAACTTTTCCTTATTAATTCCGTATATGTAACATGTAAAATGTAACATATCTTTAAACGTATCCCGTGAACTACGGTGTTACGACAAACCGCAAGAAAATTTTCGGAGCATTTTTTAATATTATCACGTACAGAAAAACACTTTTTATATGGTAGTAAAAAGTACCGAACATTCGATCGACACATTTGGAGGTGACGAAATTCAGCACAGCAACTAGTTAATACAATCCAGAAAGACATAAACCTTATTGATCGTACCCGAACCAATATTAAAATTACGGGTACGTTCAAAATTCGCTGTCCATAAAAGCTCACGAGCGATAAAAACACCGAATAGTTCGTTTTAATGTAGAAATAACCGCGCAGTGTATAAACTACGTCGCTTTACACGTAAAGGTCATAATCATTTGCTTCTGATGGATTGTTTGCCGGTAATGTAAAGATTCTCTACTTACGCGTTTTTTAGTGTAAGGCTGCGTTCATGCGCGTTACTTCTATAACACGATTGCGCTATTATATAAACGGCAACTATGAAAAAGTTTAACGTATCAAGTTAAAAAGTGGCTTCATTATAATAATATTATAATAAACATATGAGAAACATTAAGTGATAATTAAGGCTATAGTGGCAAATACAACTTTGAATAAGTTGTCTTGAAAGATATATTACATACAAGTTAACCCCTTCCATTATGTTACTAAAGTGTTAATACGTAATTGTATAATTCAAATTATATTTTTCTCATTAACTCATCGCTATAGCAAGAACCATTTGAGTTTGAATGGAATTAAATGTGAATTCAAATGTAATAGAACGATTGTCATTGTATAAAATATTTAGTATTTAAACCATTATATAGCATAGTAAAAATCAACAGGTCAGCAGCAAAAATAAATGAACATACATTCAGTATTGAGAGAAGCGAATTGTTGTACACTGAAAAGAGTCCACTACTCAGTTTCAGACATCGATCGGCGGTCGTATAATCGCAATTGCTGGGCCGGTACGTACACTCGCCCTTACATAAGGATGATTGCTGCGTTGATAATAATATATTGTTAAATTAGAGAACATCGTAATTTTGTGCGCTCTCGCGAGATTGGACACGCCGATACGGTTTTTGCAGTGAACAGGGTTTATACGATCATGCGTTCTGTGGACTGATTGTGGACCATTGTTCTGTGGTTCTATATCTATGTGGTAATGCTGCAACCAGGATATTTATAGATGTTTTTATAATATAATTCAAAATATACAATTTTTGGTTATTATGAGTTTCTCCATGGAGAATATGCAAGAATTTATACAAAGTCTAATTGATTCCGAGTAACTGAATTGCAATATTATAAATAAAAAACTTGTGTTCTTATGGTTATGACCGAAGGAGATATATATATTATTCACTATTATGATTGTTTAGTTAGTTCTACGATGGTAAAAATTTCTGGTCCTTTACTTGGATAATCATTTGAGCTGGATTCTCATGTCCATGAAGCATGTCGATCTGTCTTCCCAATTCATTGTCGGTTTTCAGAAAACAAACATATTTCGTCATATCTTTTGCAACTTAAATAGCTTCCATTTGGACGGCGAAGACAAACTAGGAAATTCTACTTTCTTTCTGTATTCTATTTCACACTATTTCTTCAGAGTATTTGAAATTTCGCTCATCTGAGACGCTGACTCTCTTTATAATATTTCATCATTCTAATTTCCTGTCTGAATGTCTGGCATTTGTATATATTAGTACAGAAAAATAAAATAAGGCTATGGATTTTTTAATGTAAATAGCCAACAAACGAGCAGACGAGCCACCTGACGGTATGTGGTCATCGTCGCCCATGGACATCAGCAAGACCAAAGGTATCACTGATGCGTTGTGGGGCAGGAAATGAGAAGAAGGTAAAAAAGAAGGTGCTGGCTCTCAAGCCCCCAAGCTCAGCTCAAGATATGATGATAACAACTATAAAATATGCCTTCTTTTAAAAATGAATCCCTTTGAAAGTCCCTTTAAATCATCAGGGAGAGCACTCGAAAGCTGAGCAGCCATATATATACACTGTATATAGTATATTAATATTTTATTATTTATTTATATCACAATATATCTCAGTATACCGCCATTGGTAGACAAGTATTCAAATGAGATAATTAACGAAAGTACAAAAGTACGAACGATCAAAAGAAGAGCAACATTGAATTTTTGTCTTGAACCTCCACTAAAGAGGACTCTTGGCTTGGACTTACTGATAGTGCCTCAATAATTACTTAAATTAACTTTCACTTATCTTCACTTATCTCGTGTTCTTTGCACCGTAAAATATATGCATAAGGTTCGCAAATTCGTGGTATAATTTCATTTACTTGCATAAGCTTGCGTTAAAGAATTCACACGTTAATATGTATTAAACTCATTTTACTGGCAAGCCTAATTAGTGTCGTAAACGTGATACAAGGTTCGTAAATTCTGTATGAGAGCGATTCTAATCAAAAACTCTTTCGAAACTCTATACTTAATAACGTTGGTATTCAACAGGCTTGGTGCTACGACTAATAATTTATTTATTCTTAGACGAATTAAACAGTACTCATGAGGAGTAAACTAAGTAGTAAAAAATATGATGTTGTGTCGTCATTATTGTCTCAACGCCGGCTTCCGGTGCCTCCCGCTGAATGATGGAGCGGCCATAGCACAGGCTCCGGCTTGTTGGAGATCGCCGGTCTCTGTACCACCTGGCTTATCTCGACGGTACTCGTGCGTGATGGTTGGGGTTGCCTACTTGACTAGCTACCATTGTGCTTGAGCATCAAACATATCTATGCATATAAAAATATTTAAAAACGATCACTTTCTGTACGTGAAAGACATAAGAAAAACTATTATTAGGAGCCTTTATTAACGTAACAGATCTCAAAACAACAGTTGTTCGAATTTGTTACTGTTTGTCTGTGCATTTTTGCGCTTAATCTCAGTAACGGATTTATTATGATTTTCACTAATGTAAACATTAAGCTTTCATTTCATTACAATCCATCCATAAATTAAAAAAATATTAAAATGAACATACGTAGGTAGTTGTAATTCACAGAATGAGTAAGACCGAGATGTAGAGCAATGCAGGTGCTATTCAAACTTAATAAAGCAAGGGCAGTTTACCTATTTATTTACCTAATGAATAAGTTGAGTTTATATTGTCGAAGAGCCAATCAGCCAATCGTTAGCGTGTCGGTAATGCTTTTAGTACAGACGCACATGCCAGTAAGAGACAAATCTGTCTGCTCATTTGTCCGTATAACGCGTATTGCATTTTTTCCGTATTGGGCCGACCTAGAATATTCCTCCCAATCTAATGCTGGCAGAACAGGGTGTCGAAAAGGCGACAAAAGCCAGCCTG
>DWPT01004920.1:0-12720 GCA_018251895.1 Agathymus mariae mariae | reverse complement strand
GGTTTCCATTGTAGTGTAACGCTTAATAATATCAAATTAGCAGCTTTAGTGCTAAAAATGCTAGTAAATATAAAGTTGCATTTGTAAATCAAACTATTACTGTACCTAGTTTTAGTCGACAAAATTAATGAGACTATCATTTATTATATAACGTTGACAGTGACACTGACGTTATACAGTCCGATATGAATGAGCGCTACGGAAATCACAAATCGTTTAGTAACGTCTACCTCATATTCAATTCTTTGTCAGTTTTATTTGGTAACAAACAATGTTGTAATATGATGTAAGTAGCTAATAATTCCGATATAATTTTGAATTCCATCAATACCTGAAATGAAATACAAGTTAATCCGTTCTAATTTAAACTTGACAATATTGTTTGGCCTTGAAAATATGAAATCTGTAAGTCAGTGTATTGATACACGCAAGATATCGATAAATTGTTTTGAAGAGGTAACGACGATCACCAACCTCTATTTTGTCTGCAGTACACAAGTATAATATCGAATAGGATCTCCCTACACATTACACACACTAAGAGAAAGTTTTTAATTTGGAATTTTGAGAGGACTAGTCAATCTATGCTACAATTATCACATACATGTTTTATTTTATAGTATACTTGAAATAAAAATATTTATTACCTACTTATAAGATATGGATACAGCCGCTTCAGAAGTATTATGATATATTTAAATTAATATAAAATACCAATGTAGGTATCAATAAATGTTTGCTAATGATATTTTCATATTTTTATTTCATTGCAACATGGTGCAAGTAGCCTCTAAACCTATCCTATTAGAATATATTGTATCTATAAGAAAATGCATTATTTTTTGGATAAGAAACAAGGAAAATAGTATGTGAGTAATTCGTGTATCATATCATATGATGCCTGCATAAACCGAATTAGTTTTATTTATACATTTATTAATTATTTAGTCTAAGTAAGTATCATAATAATTGTTAACCATTCTGTAAAAACTTAACAAGATTTTTACTCATTATTCGATTATTAGTAACCCACCCTTGCTTCGCTTTGTAAATACTGCGGGAACAGGGATACATTTCTCGGATTGTTATAAATCTGACAAATAGACAGACAGACAGATATTTCAAAGAAATACGTTTAGACTTATAAATAACTATAGTAATAATAAAATTATATCTAAATTAAATTTCCCTAATAATTTGATGTACAGAACCTTACAGTTTTATTATTAACTAGCGGCCCACCCTAACGTCGTTCGGATTGAAAAGTTGTGATAATTTATACATAACATACGTAGCTTATGTCCTTCTGGAATAATGTATCTTGCGAATGATATTTTTTTTAAATAGGTGTCTTGGTTGCAATGAATACCATCGTCATATAGAATTCGATAGTTAAGAGTTTTATTAAGCATTATTAAAATACATTATAAACAAAATATACTCCCACAATAAAATAGGTCTTACTGTCTATGCGCATGATATTGTGGCAACACTGGAAAAAAAGGGAGGGGTACGGACGGCGCGCCGTCCGTCATGCTGACATAAATTTTCTCTTGCTTTGTACTCGATAACGAACTTAATCGCCTTAGTAATTTAATTTAATCAAATTGTAAAAATAAAACATACAATTCATCAAACAGTCAACAAATTTTAATTAGAACCACCTTATCATCAACACCATTAAAAACACTTACTTAAGAAAGAAAAAAGAATATTGTTCTGTGATTGCGAAAATCAAAACAGAGTTCAGAGATTTTATTGTCTCAGAAGTTTACTCTATGGTACAAAAAATATATATAATTACCTAGTCCTGTGACGGTAACCACAAATATTGAACATCCTGTTTTAATTGAATGCTTTATTATTCATTTTCATCATATGACAATATAACTTACAAAAATTCTATATACTTATAATAGTATACATATAGATACAAAATATATATAGTATTTTTAAAAAGTATCGAAGTAATATAAAACTGAAGAAAAAATAATACGGTACTAATTGACTTCATCGAGTGCCAACACGACCATCAACAAACACCAACATTGGTTTTGACTTGTTGACGTTTCACCGCGTAGTAAAGTGAAAGTGTCACGTCAGTATAGTTGTTGTCAATTGTGAGATTAAGACAGCGTTTAAATCTGATTTATTTCGAACGAGGCTCCCTAATATTGGTACGGAAAACTATTGTGTCTAATAGAAGTGTTTTTGGTGTTTTATAAACAATTTAAATTAGAAACTTCAAGGAGCAGTACTAAATTTTAATATATTTCCAGCATTAGGCTAATACCGGGAAGATGGGAGTTAAACCAGCTATTGGACGAAAACCTAACAAGAACCCACCGTTTTTCAGTCATGAATTTGTAATTCAAAACCATGCGGACATAGTATCATGTGTTGTTATGGTATTCTTGGTGGGACTAATGGTTCAGGTGAGTGTCAAGCGATTGCCACGTAGGCCGCAGTTTGCTAGGGAAAGCCTATTTTAGAAGAACTAATATTATTGTATTGTTACAGTCAACCAGTCCCATAGCGAGCTTGTTCATCGGGCTTCATCACAATGTGAGCGGAGTTGAGCCCTCAAGAGAGAATCCAAAAGGAGAGCCCTTCTACTATGAAGCTGGATGGAAAGATGCTTGTGCGGTCTTTTTCTACTCTCTTGTTTGTATTGTTATGCATGCAATTCTTCAGGAATACTTTTTAGATGTAAGTAGCATTAGTTTCTTCTGTATGTTTAATTCTAGTTTTACTAAATACTTAGTTATTTAAAATAATCTATTTTTTCTAGAAAATATCAAAGAAGTTCCATCTGTCAAAATCAAGACTTAGTGCCCTTAATGAGTCTGGCCAGTTGGTGGTGTTTCAATTAGTAACTCTCATGTGGGGTGGCGATGCTATACTTCGAGAAGGATTTATTTTCAACATTTCGAGATTATGGGATGGTAAGTATTTTTACATCTCATTGTACTTTTTTGCACATTGGTATGGTTTGCATGTAATGTACCACTAGACACTATTAAATTCATACTATATCAGTGTCACATTTTAAAGACTAGGAAAGAAAGAATCTCCATCAGGATGGGTCAAAAATTTGTAATCCATAACATTATGTATGTCACATGTATCTTTCTGTCATGTATATGGTAGTGTCAAATAATATGAATGGATTGATTAGATAAAATTATATTTATCTTAATAAGTAATGGTTTTAAAAGTGTAACAAAGAGTTAGATATGAAAATAAGTAGTGCATTTTTATTATTATTTAAAACATAAACATAATAATGTAACAAGTACAAAAAGTTGTAGCTGATTCTTCTCTCATCCTACTAAGACCCTTTTGGAAACAGTAGGAGCATTAGTTCTGACATCTTTAAGTGGTGGTAACATTATTCCTATATGAACAAAAAAAGAGAGATTTTTTTTTAACAACAATACATTTTTGTAATTAAACCTTAAAAAGCCATATATTATAAATTAATTTGTTCTATATATTTCACAACACAAGATTTATTAAGATAAATAACAACATAGTATATTATATATTTGCAAAACAAAACTGTGTACTTTTTGTTAAACACCACCCAAGGCCACCTGTCCAAAATTATTTGTCACATTGGCATTGTACCGTAGGTAAAACATTTTTAATAAGGCTAAAAGTGACACTACAATATTTATACATATATCATAAAGAGATAACGCTTTCTTTTTGAGTTTGTGAATATGCAGAGAGCAAACTCCGGTACCACTACACCTATTAAAAAAAATACCTTTTAAAAAGTACATTCTAGATTGACCTAAGCTATAAATAATGTATATAATATAAAATTATTCAAGAATGAAGTTTGGGAGTGTCATTCGTAAACAATAACATTGATTGAATATTATAAATATATGTCATATATCTAAATTCAGTTTTTTGTATAATTATAATTTAATATAATCTTGTAACTATAAGCACATAAAGTTTGGTAATATACCTTTTAGTTATGTAACATTATGAAAATGTACATATGGTGTGTAAAAAAATATATGCTTGAACAATACTACATGTTTATCATAATGCTGCTCAATATTATTTGAAATTCTATTACATATTTAAATTGAGTAATTTTATCAATTGTAATAATTTACATAATGCAGATGTATCATCATTGATAAAATAATATATTCACTAATTGAGTGAACAGGAAGCAAGATATGCATTTTGTTTACTTTATTTGTTTAGTATGATGTAGCTACTTTGGGCGTATAACCTACATTTATGATAAATTAATTAGACTTGATGTAAATTGTTCTATCTTTCGTCTCAAAAACTACTTTGGATTAACTACTACTTTGGTCTCTCCTGTTTCTTATAAAATTTAAATCCAATTTCACAGATATATTGATTGTAATGATCTCACAAATTTTAAGTATTATTTGTTTTTGTAATAATTGGAACCATGGACTATAATTTCTGTAACATATATATAAGTATCTTATTAAAAATTTAACAAGATGCTATATCTAACTGTTAAAGTATTACTTTATGTAACTTTTGCTTTATTTCTGTGTTTCATGCATTTTTATGATACTGTTTTAATCAAGTTTTCTAGAAGAAATATCTCTGCACTATAGTAAAATCAATTGATTTGTTTTCCTGTATGTTAGGTGCCCATGCCAAACTAATACTTATTTATCCTCTTAATGTAATATTGACTTTATAAGGCAAACATGACTAACCAACTAAACTTCTAATATTAAATTATTTACTACCATTGAACAACTCCAGCTTCAAAGGACTGCAATTAACTAATAAAGAAGTGCTCTAATTAATATCACATTTTTATATTAAGATTGTCATACAAAAATACCATCCAAATTGTTGACTGTTCCAGTGGATTTTTCAAAAATTCTATTCGTACAGACCTTGTCTTGACAATAACAAATACAGTAACACTGGCTTAAGAGTTTTAGTACACAAACCAAACAATCAAAACTTTTTAATAATTTTAATGTATATGAATAAAAATAAATTATGAATTGATGTCTCCCTAACGTAATGTCCAGTGTTCAGTTCCTAGGGTACTGTAGAAATATGCATTAATTTGCAGCTAAACCAATCTGATATTAACATGGTACTCGTCAGGCATTTGTGTCATAATAATCTATATATTGTGTATTATTACTCAACCAGGCTACCCCAATCACCCAATGAGCTTCCTTTTGAAGCTATGGTGGGTGGTACAAGCTGCATACTGGATCCACAGCATTCCCGAGCTGTACTTTCAACGTGTGAAGAAGGATGAGTGGGCCGGCCGTATCCGACATGCTACTATCGCTTTCACATTCCTGGCCTTGGCTTATGGATTTAAGTAGGTTCCGAAGTATATTTTCATTTACCATAAATCATTTGAAGCTACATTTCTTATCATATACACATTTAAATGCATGTCATATTATACAAATATAATTAATATTTTTAACGAAGATTATGTCTGAGATCTTGGATAAATCAGCAATATTTTAATATGTTCAGAATCCAATATTGTGCCAACACAAGAACGTTTCTCTTTTTAAAATACCTTTGTTTAGGTAATGATGATACTGAGTCAATCAAGATGTGAAATGGTAAACATTTCTCAGTCACAAATATGAGATGCTATCCCGAGACATCTTGCTAAGCGTGCAGCTGTCCCCACATACAGCACAGTGGTTACTGACCTTGCTATTGTCTAGACCAGTGATGGGCAAAGTACGGCGCGCGGGCCAATTCCAGCCCGCGAAAGTATTTATTCCGGCCCGCCGAGTGTCCGTCGATAAGTGTAATGCTGTAATGTTTTTATAATATAATGATTAAAAGCTTTAACTCAAAATGCATTTTTTCTATAATTCTGGCCCTTCTCTAGAATTTCTTAAACTTTGTGGCTCTCCATTAAAAAAGTTTTCCCACCACTGGTCTAGACGTACTAAATAGTGTTACCAACACGACGATAACTAAAACATGAAAAAACTAAGTAAAACGATGATTAGCGAGAAGCATTAATAACGCAGATGCGCTGTATCTAACAAAATGCTAACTCACAGGTTCCAGAGAGTGGGAGTGAGCCTCGTCGTATTGCACTCCCTGGCCGAGTTCGTGACGCACACCTACCGTCTGAACACCATCCTACGGGGAGAACGAGAGGACTACTTAGATAAATGTAAGTTTTAAAACCAATTTCCATCGCGCTTCTTAACCTTATGAATCGAGATTGCAGTTTCCCAACAACTCATATCCAGAAAGTTATATTTGTTCTCAAATAGTGTAAAGTAGAAAGTTATACCTACAAATTTAATCTGCAATCAATATCAATATTTTCTTTACATTCTAAACTTATATTGAAAATATGTATGGCATGGTGACACCTTTCTTTCTATTTTAATTATTCATGAAGGCAGAGAGGGAGTTTAAAATAAAATACATAATGTAGAGACAATTAGGGAATCTATTTTTTAAAGTTGCTAAAATTTCAGATAATATGATAATTAGCATTCTGTATGTAGCTGCTGTAGCTGCATGTGTTATATTTAAATAATCCATTTGCAATTCTGTAACCAGACTCAAATAAACCTAAAATGATGAATTCAAATTTTACAAGGAGATTAATGCCATATTTATAACTGTAAATTATAAAGTTGTAACATGTACCATAAAAACATTATCGAGCTAGCAATGTTTAATTAGTCCCCTGGAACTTAACATGTCTTCTGAAGTAGGAAGCACTTAATAGTGTGTATTGAAGGTGGTTTGTGAAAAACTCCATTGTAAAACATGTTGTGAACAAATTTAATCACCACATTACTTTACACTTAATATATTACTACTTATATAAAATCTATCTGCTATTTAAATAACCGTGCTTTACTCTCCTCTCTATAACTTCCCAATGGAGGTTGTCTGGAAGCAATAGCTTATTAGCAATAAGACCGCTTACTGTAAGAATGTTGTTCAAACTGTTTTTTTATCGCGTTAACGGCTATGCTATACAATAAAGATTATTATTATGTATTTCTTAACTCTTACGGGCCCAAGACGTAAGAGGTCCTGGTAATTTGGAAGACTTGATGTTTGGGTCCCGCACGTATAGGCCGCTTTGAGGCACTACTGTATTGTGGTGTTAGTTACATCGCGGATAGCATTATCTATATCACAGTTCTGATACATCCAAAAATGATCTCCGCTGTTTGTACAGAAGCTATTAAAATAAAATAATGTCTTGTTTTGGTGAAATTACGATGGACTGGATTCAACTACCGTTGACAACTGCCGTTCAAATTGTGTAATTACTATAAAAGTAGTAAGTAGTGACTTGCCATGCCCCTCATGGATCGACTCCCATTTCGTGACACATTGGCGTGAGCAGCTAAGTGTGTAGAGGTGTTGCATCAATTTCACCACCCAGGAGTGAAACGAATCCCTATGAGCAGATTTCCTCCCTATTACGCCACTAGATATAAACCTGAGCATATAGATCTTGGTACTCCACTCTGCCTACAACTTATGAGCATTCCCTGGAAGCATTCAAGTCCATGATGTAGCACCTAAATGGGTTGCTACGAGCTGCTCTGTGGGTTTATTATTATAATCAAGCCATTATACGCAGTCCTAAGCTTGGTAAACGGCGTGGTGTTCGTCTCGGTTCGTCTCTGCTCGCTGGTGCTGGGCGTGCTCACCTTCTACTTCGGTCTGACGGGCGCCGCACCGGTGCTGACCCGCGTCGCAGCACTCTCCATACTCGTGTCATTCCAGGTAATATCAGATTATCCACTTTATCTCTCTCTTCACAATCCATCAAAGCAGTGAGAAAAGTAGAATTGTCAAGAAATAGGATTTAATTTTTTCCATATTTCTAGGTGAATTGTTTCCTTTCTCTTTTTGGAATATTTGTTTGTTTGCCTTAATTCTGATAGGTACACCTTTTTTATACACATTCATAATTATGTGTCTACTAGTTCTACTGGAAATTGCATTTGAGAGTGAAACTGCTTATTAATTCTAATAGTGGTATTGGTGTTCTCATCACGTATGTTTCTGTGATATGTTAAGATCCATCCAGAAGTTACAGGGTGGTACATGCGTAGACACGGCTTCCGTGACAAATTGATTGTTGATATATTTTACAGGTATATTTAATGTTCAACTTCATTACTGAGGCAATAAAGCAGCGGCAGGACGCCCGGCAACTGGCGCAAAGCAAGCCCAAGAAAGAAAAGAAGGAAAAGCCTAAGAAGGAGAAAGGTATTATTGTCTCGTTATTACTAAACCCTTAGTATATATTCATATATATATTTAAAACTTGTACGAAATATCTTGTAAGTGATTTAAAATATTTATTTACAGTAAAGAAGATACATAACGAGGAGTCCGATTTGCCCGAAGTGGATCAGAACACGAACAAGACGCTGCGCCAGCGCGCCGCCGCCGCCAAGGCCAAGTAAACACGCACGCCGTGTATTGTGTACGTCAAGGTAACCCTCCAGGTTGTCCGCGAAGACAGTGAACACTATGGACGAATCACACCCCCCCTTTCATAACACGATACAATGCAACTTTAAGTAACCGTTTGCGTGGCCGTATTTTTGAGGCAATTTTCATTAACTTGTGTCTTTTATTTATTAAACATTAGAAATTTTTATCGAACCGACTTAATAATTAGTTTTTCTTCTTTTCGCGTTAAATGTTTTGAAAGTCTATTAAAAGTAGTTAGTTAATTTTGTTACAAAGTTAAGGGTTTTAATTTGAAGTGTCGATATGTGGCCACAATCGCCAATCGTCTATAGTATTCTCAGTCCGATATAATTCCTTTCACATGGTAGTAGACATTCACACAACTTTTAATTTCCTGTATAATTTTTACAGTCGGTAAATATCTATGTTTTAGCCAATGTATTATTGTCGACGCACAAATAAATTTCGCATTAAATTTGTAATCGGTGTTTCCCTTCCTTAAGTAGATGTCTTAATATATTTTAATCTTTATGTTTAAAATATTGGCGGTAATTGATTAATCTGTGCATAAACCCGTGCAGTTGAAGCGGATGTCTAGTAGTAAATTTATATTGTATGTATGTACGTAACTGTCATGTCGGTGTATATGTATTTTATGAGAACTGCACTCGTGTTGACTACGAAACACACTATTGTCGTAAAGTATAGTGGATACAGGGTTGTAAAAAATATCTTTTAAAATGTAAACTAAAAGTAGGTTTAACTGTTGTTTATACGGATGTATTGATAATGATTATACAGTACTGTGTTTTGTAAACGTTAAAGGAAAATAATCATTTCGAATTTTTTGCATTTCCATTTTGAAATTATTATGCATCAATAATTATTATGCTTTTTAAATAATTTACATTTATTTTTATATCGTCTTTATAGAATTTCATTTATATTTTTATAACATCATGACCACTTTATTCCAGATATTGTGGTGGGTGCTCCTGTTTGATTGATTTTATTCTAACTTATTATACAATTATAATTCCATGTCTGGTAATAAAATGACCGATTTATTTGTCGATAATGTTGATTTATTTACAATAAATGTGACATTGAATACATTTTTATTATTGTACTCGTATCTGTAATAAACCATTATGAAACTTATTATTCCTAAAATGAAATTGTGCTCATAAATTATTATATAATTTCTGAGAAATGTCAATTTTTGAAGCTTGATGTTATTTTTATTTCGAAATAAATTTTGTAATAAATTACGCATTGTTTTATTTTTGATTTGAATTTTCGTAGTTTTAACACATAGTATTTTATGAATGACTTCAAGTCAAAATGAAGTCTTTTTCTAAGTTGATGCGCTTTATTACCTAAACCACTTACCACAGGTGATATTGTAGCCAAGATATTCCGTGGTCATAAGATATAATCAACAATTCAACGCATATATAATGAATTCCTTCTAAAAAAAAATATATATTTTTTTACTTATAATTTTAAGTCATGATTAAATTATGGGTAGTTATGTGAAACGAGCTGTTTCTTAGTATTGACGCCAACTACGTTTACAAATAAATTGCTCGGCCTCGAGAGCAATTATACATCTGAAATCTACCTCAAATAAGACTAGTTCTATGGAATCATGGGTTGTCACGTAACACCCTTGTTTGCCACTATCAAATGATTTATTGTTAGACACAATAATTCGTTTAGCAAATTTTCTAAGAAAATAGGAATTCAAAATAAGATTCATTGTTACAATCGATTTAAATATTTTATTGTACAACTAGAAGAATAAGGTAAAATATACATTAACTATATAGTCGCTTGAATATTTGTAACTCTCTAGTCGTGGATATAAGCTATCCAAATATTAAACCATATCTTATCGATTTGAATTAAGTTATGAAACAATCAATGTTTTTATTCACAGCTGCTTTTGTTTAGAACGTACTTATTATTTCTGAGATTACTCAAAAACTAGATCCAGTAAAAGATGAGTTGCTTTTGACAATAATCTGGTAACGTAAATGTTTTTGAATAGTTCTCAGTTGAATTTGTAAACAAACGTCGAATATATATGTGCATTAACAATTTTATCCCTGCACTCCTGTGCACACTTAAAAATCTTCTAGATATTTAATCAATTTGAACTCGACGAAGTGCGGAGCCAGCCTTCCACTATAATTAACGTTTTACCTTCAACTACAGAGGATTCTTCGAATGTCAATGATGACGACATACACTTAAGGACCATGTTTGAAACACAATATTGTTAACAGAAAACATTCACAGCTGAACACTAACTGCAGATAAAGTTTAAATACATATTAAGCCCGCATAAACGTTTAGATTTGTTGAGAACGTAATCTTCATGTATCTTTTAATTTATATGTTAGCACAGTCATAAAGACACACCGCCACTTGATTCTCTCATTATACACTGTCAAAAGGGTAAGCATCATCGATGTGGTATTTTTTTTAATTAATGGCAAACGAACATGTAGGTAGTATATGCAAAAGGTGAACTATATGTGTAATAATCACCGCTGTCTATTATCCTTAAGTTTAACCTAATTACAGTTTATAAGGTTATTTCTACCTACTACAAATAGCCTTAAATTGTAATTCAAGATTATCAAAGTCATTTAGATAGGTAGGTTTCAATTAGTACAATTATATGGAAAAGACCACCTAATGTAAGTTGTCTTTGGACGTCCCAAACACAAACTACCACTTCGCCAGTTAATATGGAAGCCGATCATTACTGGCGCTTTTGGGCCTCTGGTTCTATCTATAAGGAGAACGATAGCTAGTGAGATGGGAGACGAGTAAAGAACCCTACCACAACGCACAAGTAGTGTCAGGATTAAACTAAGTGGAACAGGATCCAGTGCTATGCAACGAAAGGACCGTTCGATATAGTGTCTGATATTCATTAGGGTGCATCATGAGCAGGGCAGATAAATATGAGCCCAAAAATAGATGGAGTCCCATGCTATTAATAAGATGTCTAAGACTTTTTGTTGTATTATGTTTAATTAATTAATTTTCAAATAGAAACCGCATTGTTTAAATGGGTTTTTCTAGTTCTATGAATTGGAAACATATGCATTTACTAATAAACCGTGCTCGCTTCGCTTGAAGAAAACTACGCCTTACCCTTACAAATAGCACTTTCATTGTTTTAAATTGATTCATAACTTTTTTATTTATGGACGGATTGCAATGAAAAAAATTTAAGTACTAAGTGATGCTTACTGGAATACATTCTTGAAAACCAGAAAAAAAACGGGTTAGCAGTTTTTGAAATTAGCGCGAACAAACGACAAAAATTCTAACAACTATTGTTTTGTGGTCTATTGCGTTAATAAAGGCCAGAAAGCGATTACTTAGAATTTTTTTATATGTATAGATTTTATAGTGATTTCATACTTCTTGTCTAGAGATAATATTAATGCTATTCTAATTGTTTTTACTGATAGACAAAATCATCTTTAGATAAACAATGGCTCAATAGTTAGTTATAATTTATAACTTAATTATTTAATCTTAGACGTTACAATTAACCCAGATCCTTCCTGTAGTGGATGCTGAGTTTGTAATACCCAATTGTAGGGTTCTTTGGCAAATTAGCAACCTACTTGTACAATCAACCGTGAAACGTTTTGTATGAGTTTCGGTTACAGTATCGGAAAGTCATTTACAAACCGATTAAACCACTTCTTTCTTGATGGGCAATGCTTCGGTGACGCGCTTAATATTACGTACCAGTTATAATCAGGTGGTTCTTGACTGGTCACATAAATATAGATTCGTAGAACTCTCAGACGTAAGTTTCAATATTTTAAAATAAACTAGCCGGATGATTTGGCACTAAATGAGTAAAGTATATGTACTTTTTTATACTGCATACAATATTCAAGAGAAATGCATGGAGGATTCAATTTCTAGCCCTTCATTTCGGTAAAATGTAGCTCAGAACACATAGAGTAGAGAGAGAACACACTGCTTAGTTTTGCTGTTACACAATATGGTAAATAGATACGAAAAGGTAACCTTGAATTACAATCTCCGTAAGTGACTAATTTCTCCACGACATTTTTAGTCGGCTTCTGTAAAGTATGTAAGTAAATAAGCATAAAGACATCGAATGAATACGTTATATGTTCTATTTCTGTCTGAAGTGTTTCTAAAGTGTTGTTGTTCGAAATAAACAAACTTGGTAATGATAAA